>NW_015148988.1:1569251-1581748 GCF_001465965.1 Polistes dominula | reverse complement strand
TAATTAAAAATACGAAATAATTAAGAACTGGGTGTTTTGTAATGAATTAAAATTAAAATTACAAATAAAGAAATGAATTGTAATATTTAAAAAAAAAAAAAAAAAAAAAAATAATAATAAGAACAGAGAAAATGTAATGATTTTTTCGAATTCGAGAGGATGATGATTAAAAGTATTGTTCTAATTAAACTTATATACAGTTGGATATTTGTTCATATTGTTAATAAACTATTTTCATTTATATTAATTTTGCGTCATTGATATCAATTTTGTTAAATTATGTTTTCCTTATTGTTCTATTTCAAATTTTTTCATTTCATCCAAACATTAAAAAAAAGAAACACACACACATCTTTAACATTTTAATTTTCATTAATATTACGACTCATAAATTAATACCAAGCTAGTGTAATTACATTTTCATCACTCAGGGAATATCTCATTTAACTGATTAAGAAAAAAAAAAAAGAAGAAAACTCGCGAATAAATTACAAAAAAAAAAAAATATTATCATTTTCAATTAAGATGATTACGAATGTTCCACGGAGATAACTTTAAATAGGAATTCCATATTATTAAAAAAAAAATAATAAAAAATATTAAATATAATATTAATAATAATCATTAAATGATAATATATATATATATTGTTTTGTGTTTTGTAGGTGAGTTTTGAAGAGGAAACAAATTCGGATGGTAAAAAATCACAAAAGAATTCATCATCCAATAGTATTCCCATGACAACATTGAGACACAACACTAATACCACATCGTCCACGCCATCTCATCACGTAGTACCAAGGCCATCGACGGGATTCAAGATGCAAAATGCTTGGGGAGAATCCAGATCCGTCGATCTAATGTGTTCGTAGCAGACATAGCCTGAGGCTGACAGCTTCAGGGATGTACCATTAATCACAGGTCTCTGGAAGCATCTGTCGAATAACGGCCAAACAAAGAAAACTAATCCTTAGACCTATTAATATCAAAAAAAAAAAAAAAAAAAACACCAACCCCTACCCCTCTAACCAACTCTTTTTAACAGAAACTGAAATGACGAAGATTCAAAAACGATTAGAAATGATAAAGGAGAAGTATAATATATGATTTTTTGATCATTTGAATCAAAAATATCATAATGAGAGATTGATGAGAAATTAATCAAATTAATTTTTGGTTTGTTTTTTTGTTTTTGTTTTTTGTTAAATGGCTACTTTTTATTGGATCAGTATCATTAATGCGTTTACTGTCATGTTAAATGATGATATTTTAAATGGGGTCCATAATATAATATAAATAACATATCATATTTTATTTTTATGATGGTTTTTTTTTTTATATTGGTTTAATTCAAATATTAATATAAATAATATTAATATAAATTTAGTAAGTTATTATATTGGTTTAATTCAAATATTATTATAAATAATAAAAAATATATAAATTCCTAAATTTTTATATTGGTTTAATTCAAATTTTTAATTCGTTAAATATTTTATAATTCAATTAATAATATTATATATATTTTATATAATTCAATTTGTAATTTATTATATATTATATTATAATTAATATAATATTATATATTTTATATAATTCATAATATTTTTTCATACTAATTAGCTTATATATATATATTCTTTTAATTATTAAAATTTAATTCAATTCAATTATTAATTATAGGTTTCTAATTAATCATTGATTATTATTATGTCACCCATCATAAAAATGAAATTGCACTCATTGATGATCCACGTGACAGTCAACGTGTTATAAACATTTTAAATCACAATATTTGAAATAATCAATGCTTCTTCTTCTTACCTGTTTATAATTTAAATGTCAATATTTTAATATAAATGATTTTTATTCTATTTTTCATTTTTTAACCAATAGAAATTATTTTTTTCAATGATTATACTTAAATAAATAAATATATATACATATATATATATTAGAAACACTTTTTGACAGGACCAACGAGAATAAATGTTTTTTCAATTATGACTGGTTACAAAAGAAACTGAAACATGTATCCTGCCATTTAAATTTTCTTAAGCGTTTACATATTTTTTCTACATTTAAAATTCAAAATCAAAGAAGAAGAAAAAAATATACCAAAAAACAAAAAAACAAAGCATTTCATTTGTTAAAAAAATGTGTTCAATAATCTTGGTCTAAGCTGTAATCAACATTTGAAAAATTGAACTTGACAAATTTTAACAATTTTAATACAAAAATTGTTCCACGATGCATATCGCAAATTTAAACGATTTTTAACAAACATAAACAAAACAAAACAAAACAAATGAAAAAAAAGAGAATAAATAATATTTCCATTTTCCACAAAATGCATTTAGTAATAAAATGTGTAATTTTGTTTAAATAATAGATAAATATATACGTATATAAATATATGTAGTATGTAACAAACAAGATGTTTCATAATATATATATATATATGTCAAATTCATTTTAAAAATGAATGAAAAATAAACAAAATAATAATTAAAAAAATGTTTATATGAACATCAAACGATTGATTAATGCACATTACAAAATTCTTAACATTAATAAAAATCTATTTGTTTAATAAGAATATACTGGATGTTTTAAAAATGTGAAACACTTTTAAGATGTACCGTGTGTACACACACACACACATTAACAATACTACTATAAATGAACTAAAAGAAACTGATGATTAGTTTTAATGTTAATTTAAGATAAATGTTTGTATAAATATTTTCTTATTATTTTTATATTTATATTTCATTCATTTTTAAATTAAATTTTATATATATATATATATATATTATGAAAGCACCTTGTATAAGAATATCAATTTCGATAGGTGACAATTAAATTAAAAATGGAAGTCCAATGTATTTAATATGCGAGATGATAGATGTTCATTAAATGCTAGATAAATGTGTTGATATTTACGTTATATATATATAACGTTATATTTTAGTTATACATAGGTATATATATATATATATATTACGTGTATTTAATAAAAATAAATTTAAATATCGCTGATAACATCAAAATAGATATAAATTAGCTTTATACGTCGATATGTTGTTAATCATATCACTAAATATTACGAAATCATAGATTCAACGTTATGGCTTATATTATACGTACATTATCTATATATATAGTTATCAATCGTTGCTCGTGTTTATCATTTTTTTATTTTTTTTTTTTTTTTTTTTTTTTAATAATTAAAACAAAAATAAAACTGTCGTTGAAATTATACATACTTTCTAGATTACTATTATTATTATTATTATTATTATTATTATAATATAGATAAATTGTTTATAAATAAATTTATTATATATATTTTGTTGTTATATCAGCAATGTTTTTTTTTTTTACGTTTTACATATTAGATTTAGATTTTTAATTCTAAATTGAAATGTAGAAGGGGAAATTTAGAAGAAGGGCTTATGTTGCATTTGATAGAATTTACTAAGTACGTGTAAAAAAAAAAAAGCGATTTTTATCGTTTATTATAATAATAATTATATATATATAAGCAATCTTATAGAAAATAAACATATGTCCTTCTTCCAATTTTTTAAAAATTAATAATAATCAAACTAATAACGAGACAAAATGTTATTTATAAAACGTGCAACGCATAATAAAAAATTAGGTCATAAGTATCGTATAATAAATACGAATGAATATGAATGAATTTCATAAAATATCAAAATAATATCCCTTTTGTTTGTTTGTTTGTTTGTTTTTTTTCTTATAAATAAAAAAGGGCTTATGTTTCATTGCAACGATGAGAAATACATTTTTTTATTCGTGTTTTATTGTAAATTTTATTTAAAAAAAAAAACAAATGTAACATAAGCTCTTATCTTCTTTTCAACACTCGTTTAAATAAAATCCGTTTGTTTTTTTTTAATAATAATAATAATAATAATAATAATAATGATAATAATTGTCATCGTTATTGTACGTTTCTATATATATACATATATCGCAATTGCTTTTTCTTTTTTACAGTTAATTAAAACAGATTAATTCTACTGTATATGTGCGTAACTTAAACTGTGTCGCAAATTAATGGAAACGAAAAATCGAATATTATTTTTAATTTGTGTTTATTTTTTTATTTTTTTTTTTTTATTTAAATATTACATTGTTCGTGCTTATATTTCACGAGATGATTCCATTAGATGTTTAGCGAAAAATGCGTTATTGAAATATACGTATACATATCTCTCATAGAACTGAACTTTTTATCTCATCCTCTTTTATCTCTTCATATAAATACACACATATATATATATATATAACATATAAATTTTTAAATAAATTATTAGGAACAAGACAGTATTACCATCTAGCAACAAATCCTTAAACTACAAAGTAATCTTACAAAACATGATCGATCAAAATGTGTTAACACTTTACCCATTACATTACACGGTAGTTTGAAGTACCTTCACCCTACGTTAGATGGCAGTATAAACCATAAAAAAAGTTATTTATAATTAATTAAAAAATTATACCAATAATTTGTAATGAATGAAAATATTGAATGGATAATAAGAAGAATCTAAAAAAAACAACAGAAAAGTAATACAAAATGATTCAAATCTTTCTTAATGACATGAATTTATGTTAAATAATAAAACATTATAAATAATTGGTTATTTATTAAACAATAGATGTTTATAACATATTAATAGTGTATATTGGTATAACATAAACACCGTGATGATTATAAAACATAAATAGAATTTATCATTTGAAAACTATGATAAAAAAAAAAGAACGTTTGGGTTGTAAAAAAAATTATGAGAACCCTTTGGTTACTTCAAGTTCTGATAAAAAGTGTTGGTTTTTATGTAACTAGGTGTAGGTGTAGGCCAAGATACTTGAAAGATGCCCTAGATCCAAAAATGTCGCGATCGCTTGAAGATGTGAAATCGTCTTTGCTGGTCTAGCAGCTTTTCAACCCTCTTCCCCACTACCCTCGAAGACATATTGTCCCTTTGTGATTTCCCTTTCCACTTTGTTCTTTTCTCTTTCTTTCTCGTTAAATATCCTATTCCTTTTTCTTGTATTTTTTGTTTAAACGTTGCAAGTACGTTCTTTTAATTTTTTATTCAATTTAATTTGTATATTATTAATTATTATTTTAAATTTATTATTCTTTTATTATTTTTGTATTCATTCCTATTTCTTTCATTTTATTCATATATTTTGTGAATAAATTATTTTCTTTCTTTTTATTATTATTATTTATACACTTTTTATAATATATATATATAAATTAATTCAATAGTTCATTTTTTCTGATTACGTGACTCTCGTTTATTATTTTAAAATTATTTATAATAATTTTTATATTTTTTTGTTTTATGATATATATATATGTGTTACCCTAGTTTCTATTATTTTATTTTAAATATTATTTTTGTAATTTTTTAAACATTTCTTTTTTTGTATTTGTAACACATTACGTGGCTCTCTCGTTTGATATTTTACAATTATTTAAATCATTTATAATAATTTATATATTTTTTTTTTTATAATATATATGTTTCACCCTTATTTCTATTATTTCGTTTTAAATATTTTATACGTAATTTATAAACATTTCTATTTTTATTCAGAACACATACCAATTGAGTTCTCTCTCCTTCTACTTTTTATCCAATATTCTTTAATCAGAGAATTATTTATTATACGAGCTATAAAAAAAAAAAAAAAAAACAAGAAAAGACTATAGAATAGACCATAATTATTTCCACGTAGTTAAACGACACACGTATTTCAGTAAATAGAAACAAATGTTCGGTACTCTTTTGCACTTTGGAGAGACATTTTATGGTGAAAAAAAAAAAAGAAAATAATTCTTCTTGATCTCTTTTGTTTTACTCTTCTTCGCAAGGTAGAATATTATCGGACTGAGTTAAAAGAGTAGAATGGAAATGAGTGAGAAAAAAAAAAAGAAAAAGAAAAAGGAGTGGATTCTTCTGAAGTGCAACGGTGGGAGTCACGTTTATTTCGAAGGCCGTTACTTACGAAAGAGAAAAGTACCTTCTTCTCGTAGAAAATTAAGAGGGAAACGAAAAAAATGGTGGAAAAGTGGAACAAATTCTCGCTCCAGTAAGTTTCTTTCTTTCTTTCTTTCTTTCTCTCTCTCTCTCTCTCTCTCTCTCTCTGGTTACAAAATAATGGATGAAGGGAAAGAGTTTAGCGTTGCGGTCATTATTTTTCACACGTATGAATTTTATCACACGTTTCTTTTTCTTTTTCTTTTTCTTTTTCTTTTTTTCGAAACTACGATAGAAGTAGGAAGGAAAGAAAAATTATTCGTTTCTTTTGTAATATCATATATCAAGCGTGTAAGTAATAATTTTATTCATTTTTTAGTTTTCTTTTTATTTTCTTAAGACTACTACGTCATTTGTACGTTCTAATTCAAGAAGATCGATAGATAGGTCATATTAAAAATAAAATGTTTCCTTTTCACAATCAAGAGACAAACGGATTACAAATTTCAAGGAGAAGTTTATAACAAATTGGGCTCAAGTTATGCAGTAACAATCTCTTTAAATGACCAAAAAAAAAAAATAATAATTAGTTAAACATAGTTGCAATACTATTATTTTATTTTTATTTTGCACAAATTTACCAACCTATAAAACAACTCTTACATTATATTCTGTATAATTATTTAAACTACGAAAAAGTGTGATTACATTTAAACTTATAAAAAAAGAAAGATGTTGTTAAATGGAATTGTTGTTAAATAACATATTGTTAAATTTCAATAAGAAGATAAACAAATATCCAATAGAAATGAGAAAGAATCTTTTTATTTTTTTTTTTCGTTTTGTTTATTTTTATTTAAATTAATATTTTCGTACAAAATTGCATTGAATTTGAGATCATCGAGAGTTGTTAAACTTACTGCATAACATAGTTAGTCCAAATTATCTCTCTCTCTCTCTCTCTCTCTTGCAACGAGATGACAACAAGTGAAGAAATACACGTAAATTAAAGTTATTTATCATGTCTCATCATGTCACCTCTTCTTTCCCACTTTTGGTACACTTTCAACAACCGTTTCATTCGTAAATACAGACTTTCATAATTTTACGTGTTACTTCACATTTCTAAAGAGAATTCTTTTCAAAATATATATGCAACATAACGAAGTAAAGCAAATTTCTGAGAATTTTCGTAACTCTCATTTATGATACTTCAAAATATTCGTTTAAAAAAATTATTATCAAATAAAAAATCATTGACAAAATCATAAATTATTTATTTAATTTAATAATTATTTAATAATGTTACTAAAAAAAAACAAAAAAAACAAAAATACTTTACCAACATATTTCTATTCAAAATGTAAAAAAAAAAAGCTAGACAAGAAAAAACAAAAAGTACTCCTTTTAATAATTATATTTGAATGAAATTTAAATCATTCATTTTCCCGCGTAAACGTTTACTTGGAATATTATTGGATATCGGATTCTGCTTCTGGAGCCAATAACCAGTTCATCTTTTATCTCATTGACGTGAGAACAAAATTTTCCTCCTATCATAGTGAATCCCAGTTTGCAGAACAGGTTAAATCAGAGTACAATTTTTAGCCGTTTGGCGGCGTTGTCGTAGCTTTTCTCAACAACGTGAAGAATTATTCTCGCGTCAAAGGTTATCCCTTATTCGAGGATTATTCTTGTGTCGTTTCGTTATTTCCTAGTGCTTACGGAAGAAAAAAGACATTGTAAATATTTCAACGAAGGTTTCATTTGTTTTCTGACCTTTTTTTCGGGTATCCTTGTCCTCCTCGTACTCGTTTTAAAGAAGGAAAGAAAAAGAATATCAACCAGATTGATGACAGAGTAGAGAAAGAAAATAAAGGACACTGTTTTACCTTTAGATTAAAAAAAAACAACAACAAAGAACATTATTTTCTTCATGAAATTTCTTAACAATAATACATATAATTTTCCAATGATTATAATTACAATATTGTCTTATCTCGATTGGAAATTTTCTTATTTTTCCGTTTACCGTCTTCCTATCTTTCTCCCTCCTTTTCAAACGGTATTCCGCAATGAGACCTTGGTTCGAAAGTCACGTGGTCCGCCGGTCAGTCCATTGTTTACTGCAATTAATATGACTGTTGTTTAAAAACAAAAGTTATGCATTATTTTTATCATTGTTGAGATAAACGTCTGTCTTCTTCTCGTCTGTTAACACAACGTGATTTCTTTTTTTGTGTTTTCTTCCTTTCTTTTTTATTTTGTTTTTTGACATATCGGCAAAGTGTTTGTTATTGTTAAACGAATGTGTTCATTATTTTCTTCTACCTCGATGAGAATCATTATTTTGGATTTAAAAATAAAGAAAGAAAGTGTTATGCACATTTGTAAAAGTGTGTTTAATGGAAACGGTGAAAATAAATCGTCCAGAACATTGTTCAATTCTCATTTTTCGTAAGTGTATTATTATTATTATTAATAACCATATGAATATCGTTGAAATATATTAAACGTAACCAAGAACAGTTTATAAAATTGATATCAACATTTACAATTTAAAATGTTTATTATATGTCGTTTAGTTTAAACGAAAGTGAATGATTTGCAAATGATCATTTTAAATTTATTTATTTATTTATTTGTTTGTTATTTTAAAATTAATATCCTAAACGATGATCGTGGTAGATGTTAGATGACAGGTACCCCTTTTCGGTCTTTTCAATGATACGATACTGATTATGAATATGTTTCCATGGTAATCGTAATATGCAGTGCACTGAAAAATAACTAGGATAATAATTCGATAGAAAAAAAAAAAAAAAAACAAGCAAATTATACTTTTCAAATTTTTTTCTTATCATTTAATAAAAGATTATTCGAAATTATTCGTGTTGAAAAAATATGACTCACTCGGTATACTTTGTTCGTGCAATTACAATCGCAGTATAATAAAATAGAAAATCGTATTTAAAAGAAAAAAAAAAAACAAAAACAAAAAAAAACCGAAGAAAGAATACAATGCAAAATTATGTGATTGTTTCTAATTAAAATGGTTGACCTTGTACACATTATTTTTTATTAGAAAAATAATAATATGATTATTATACGGTAAGCATAATAATAACTTACCCATTGTGAGCATATATATATATATATAGATATATATTATACATAGAAGAAAAAGATAGAAAAAGAGAAAGAAATGTTAAAGAAAAGGATTGGTGGCCCGATTAGGTGTTGCGATAATGAGTTACAGTGTCCTTGGTCTGTTATAGTACTACTGAACACACAATCGAGTCATTGTCCATCGAAGTCGTCCATAAAAAAAAAAAGTATGCGAAGACGCTAGTGAATGCATAATAAGACGTCGTGCTAATTGTGTTTCGAAGCGTAAAAGTTGAAAATAAACTCGGTTACGATGTTATTATTTTCAGTGTTAAAGAATGTTGCAGACAAAAACAAATTTCGCTAATGCTAATAAAGTTTACACGGATTAACCCCCTCCCCATCCCCCTCCTCCTCCTCCTCCTCCTCCTCCTAGCAACTAACAATGAGATAAATTATTTAATAATCATCTTTTAATTTAATTTTTATCAGAACAATCCTATTATTCGAATTAAATTGTATTGTGGGGGGCGGGGGGTAAAAGTTTATTGTGAAAATAAAATTGAAAAATTAAATACAGTATTATTGTAATTAATAATTATAATATAATTTTCTATTATAATTATTGATATATAATTATATTAAATATATAAATTAAATACAATACAATATAATATAATTAAATATAATATTATAATAAAATAATAATAATAATAATAATATATCGTTTAGTTTAAACGAATAATATTAATATAATAATAATTATATATTATTTATATTTATTATTAATTTAATTTAATAATTATTATAATGAAATAAAAAATATAATACATATTAAAAATATAAATATAATATAATTAAATATAATATATTAAATTTATATTAAATATTAAATTATTATATATTTATTATATATTAAATATACTAATATTTAATTTATATTAATTATAAATTTATATATTAAATATAATTATAAATATAAAAATTATCTTTACATTCGTATAAATTTTATAAAAAATATATTTTAATTATTATACGATTTATTTTAACGATACACCATGTGTATTTTGTACACATGACAAATAAGTATCAATCATAGATATATATATATTATATTAAAGATAAAAGTTTATTGAAAATAAAAATGAAAAGATCATTATTATTTCATTTATATAAATCTTATCAAATATTTCAATTATTATTATACTTTTTATTTTAACGATAAATCATATATTTTTTATACACGCTAAACACACATAAGTTTCAATCGTTTTTCGTTATCTTTGTTACAGGAAACAAACAAGTTTATCGGTTGTTCATAAAAATAAAAATCTGACGACGACGACGACGACGACGACGACGACAGGCTCATACCTTTCTCCACCCCAGATAAAAAGGTGAGAAGAAATATCACATATTACATATTTTTATTTCATTTTCAATTATTTTTATTTTAATTAAATATTTCTTAATTAAAGTAGATATAGCAGTTCCCATAGGTATACGTGAAAATACACGTTTAAATTTTACATATATATGTATATGTATATATCGATTCGAATATATATATATAATTCAAATTTATATGTATGTATAATACATACTGCATATATAGTGTATAGTTATATAAGATATTATATAAACAACTAACTCATTTGTTTCTTAAAAACATGTTTATTCAATTTTTTTTTCCTCGTTTTACATCGTGCATACATAATATAATATTAGACGATTATATACGTCTAACAGTTTTCCGATAGAATTTTTTTTATGTATACATATATATAAACATGTATTAAAAAAAAAAAACAGGTAAAAAAAATCTCGATAAAAAAAAAGAAAAAAGAAAAAAAGAAACAACTAGTAGATTTTATTCGATATACAAGGGAAATTTTATTTTCCCATGAAAGAACATAATAATATACATAATCGTACCTTTAAAACAAAAAGTCAACAAAATGTGGGATAGAAAGGAGAGAAAGAAAGAAAAAAAAGAAAAAAATATATGAGAAGAAGTGATTAAACCATAATACGTAAACACGGATATAATTAGCTTAGGCGAGATTCTTGAAGGGTCACGATCACGGTGGGTGGGAGTGGGAGGAAGAGAGGGGAGCCCGATGAATTAATTTAATATAATTAGAGCGTTTCACAGAGCGTGAGAGTATTAGTAAATGCATCGTTTACCGCTAGTTGCTGCAGTTGCTGCAGTTGCTGTTACTGCTGCTGTTACTGCTGTTGTTGGTTGCATCGTTCGTGGTAAAAGCTTTAAAGCACAATAGGGGTAGGATAGTTAATAGGTGTTTACATTGTTCGAAACCAAGATGTGTACGAGACCCTTTTGAAAAGCATTGCGAGTTAAAAAAAAAAAAAAAAGAAAGAAAAAAAACGCGAACCCACGACAACGACGTGGTGATATCGGCCTTCATTAATTATCCCTACAATAAATATGTATGTGTAGATACCTGTATATACATGTATTTGTTTATATATATATATATAGGTACGTGAAAATACAAAGCTTGTTGCATCAATGGCTTTTATAAAGCGAGACACTGTACAAATACCTTTTCGTTCGTGCAAAGTCGAATCTATTATACATGAATTAACAGCATGTTTGATTAGTATACCCGTGATGTATATATTGTTCACAAAAAATACTGTATATATATATATATACATGTATGTATATTACGTGTTGACGTTTGGTTAATGTAAGTAGATTTATTTTATACGTGTCATTGTGTGTATACTTGTTTTTTTTTTTTTTTTATTATTAATGAATAGAAGAAAAAAACCAAACAGGAAAACCCGTGTAAACACATGATTTATGAGATTTAACGTCGTGATTATCCTTTGGTTTTTGATTTAATTGTTCCAAGTTATGAAGTAAAAACACCTAACTACTTTTAAAATGATAAATAATTAGTTTAACACTTTTATGGATATTATTATTATTATTTTGTTATTGTCTTTTATCTTTGAAATAGAAAATTTATCAACGATTAAGTAACATTTATGTGTGATGTCATTATTTTTCATTATTATGTTATAGTTTTGTGTTTGAATTATTTAATAATAATAATAATAGTAATAGTAATAATAATATACGGATTAATAATTATAGTTGATACTGTAGGTGCTAGAGATATATATATATATATAAAGAAAATTGCACACCGGATGTGTACGAATTTGGAAGATTAAGAGCAGTAGTTGGTAATCTGCTATAAATTAGGGAATATTGCGAGAATTAATTCGAGATAATATATCGAAGTTAGTATGTTGTGAAATTGCTAGAAGTGAATAAAATCGTGATTTCAATTCGTAGTTGTTTAATTAAGGAATAAATAACCG
>NW_015148988.1:1547098-1561783 GCF_001465965.1 Polistes dominula | reverse complement strand
TCTCTATATATATATTTCCTTCTCTCTCTCTCTCTCTTCCTCTTATACTAATACATATACATACACACATGTATTATCTTTCTCCTTTCGTAGCAAACAGCAATACTCGTACGCCTACGCGAGCAAAACTAAAAGGTATTCATCCTGGAAACAAAGTCGTCCAACGCACGTGAACGTTCTCACGAGACTTTTGCTAGTTGTTAAAAGAAAAAGAGAATGAGAAATAGAAGGAGAAAGAAAAAGTGTATATATGTATATATTGTACGTACCTAAATTTAAAATGAACGATACAATGATCTGATAAACTTTAGTCATGTAAATAATGATATACGATGGATAATAATTATAAATGACTTTTGTTAATTGAACGTAATATAATAATAGGATATCTATTTTTCTTTTTTTTTTTTTTTTTTTCTTTTCTCTTTTTTTTTTTTTTTAATTAAAAATTAAAGTAACCATTACCGTTGTTCCTATTTTAAGATTAGTAGTAGTTCGCGGTTGTCTGCACGTTGATTGGATAGAAATTATAAACCTGCTGTTGCTATTACTTTTGTTGTTATGTGAACGATGTTCATCAAACGAGAAACGTTGAAGCATCTGCCAGAAGAGAAATATCAAGAACGTTTATTGGTGGTTCCTCGTCGTGACAAGGAAATGTTACGTCGAAATTTTAATGAATCTCGTTATACGATGAGTAACTTGCGGTAACGTCAAATCTTGTATGGTTAGACGTATGTTGTATGCGTACGCATACAATCTGTTACATGTTAAATTTTACCGCTTTTTAACCGTGAATCGCGTTTTGTATAATTATACCGTTAGATACTACGTGTACATCAACGTTGATTAAAAACTTTTGGAATAGCACGTCAATCTTTTTTTTTTTTTATAATCCGTGTCTTTTTAAATATTAACAAATCCGCCGCCACTCTCCGTTATACCAATTGAGAATATGTAACAGCCTTTGAAAATGACGAGGATAATTTTATTTTTATTTTTATATTTATTTGTTTTTTTTTGTAACATTTATATTCGAGTTATATTGTTGTCACCGTTATACGATGAAGTACGAAGATGGTATTTCACTACGCGAATTTTTCAAAAATATTTTAAGTTTTCTCGTATTTTCTGTGAAAATTTTGTCTCACACACACATACACACACACACACATCATCTTGGTCTTTAGAAATATTTTTAATTTTCCCTCCATATTTTTTGTTTTGTTTTCCTTTTCTTTTTCTTCTTTCTATTTGTTCTTTTTTATTTTTGTATATCCTATAGCTTTTACTACTATACCATGAGAGAGAAACATAGAGATGCTTCCTCTAATGTAAAAGATGTTCAGAAGTAACTCTAGTGCAATATTGTAGTCGGATAAAATGGACGACTGATATGAAACAGGATTTTACTAGTTGGTCTTTCTCTCTCTTTCTCTTTCATTCGTTCGTTCGTTCGTTCTCTAGGGATGCGGACAAGTACCTCTCATCTGGAATATTGCCAGGACTATAGTCGTATATGTAATGCATATCCTATATTTTTCTTTCTTTTTATTTTCGTTGCTTACTTTTTTTCTTCCATTTTTCACCTTTTCACGTTTATCAATAGATATTTTTCCCTTCGATATAACTCACGAACGATTAACGGATAAATGCAAGGGATATCCAGATTTTTCAATACAAATTCATTCATATTTTTCAATGCATTTTAAATCGTTGCATTTCATCGGAAAACAAATAAAGAATTATCAAAAGTGTCTGTCTCTGCATGGATTTAATGTAACGTTTATATATATATATATATATATATATATATATAGTCACACGTATGTATATATCGATAATTAATAATAACATTTTAATCCTGATAAGAAATTTTTTAACAAAATTAATACATGAATTGAAATGTTATAATATCAATCGAGAAGATAATATTCGTAAAAGGATATTTTTAATTATAATAATAATGGAAATAAAATGAAATTTTAAAAGCGTAATACAAAACCACACTGTGAATTCGTTTCTCTCTCAATTGAGGAATCAAAWTTTTAATTGGCATATATATATATATTGTTTAGTTATTAATATAGGTATAAACGATATCACACGTTTTAATTTGCAATATATTTTTACCCGCGAGCAATCCGATGGACCAATCGTAGTTAAGACAGCGCCGGCGCCGGCGCTGTGGCCAATCGGGCGCGGCGGTTACATACGCGCCGTTGAGTTGAGTGGGGAATAGTGTAGTCGTGCCGAAATCTAATCCGAACGTAGTCGAGTCCTTACGAAGGTGACCGAGCGCTCTTGGCTCCACTCCCGGCTGGTTACCGAGCACTAGTCTACGACGAGACTCTGTGCGGTCGATATCGGGAGCTGCTTATGCACTCATCGGAATTTCGATATATCATCTCTAAAAGGACTCGGGAGTGTTATGTGTGGGTGTTATGTGCGTGTGTGTATTGCACGACATTATACAAAACGGAACAGGATTCTATCTCAATAACGCGTAGTTTATTTATCGAATAAACAATTTATTATTATTATTTMATTAATTACATTCGTTCACATAGACTCGTTTTTATTAGACTTACATTATAAACGTGTGGCTGTGAAATTAGCGATCGCGTGTTGACAAGAAAAAATAAATTATAAACCTAACAACAAATGCAATAATATGTGCATAGACGAAGTTCAAATGACTTGGATTCAATAAAATTCGGAAAGGTCAGTGTTTGTCAGATCGTGTTTTTTATATTTTTTCCTTCTTTTTTTTATATTTGTGTATACTATCCTATTGTCTAGGATAATGCACGAGGAAGAAATCGAAGAGGGAACTTGTCTTTTCCTCTTGGTACAACGCTAAAGGCCAAGGCTACCGTTGCTGCTGCTGCTGCTGCTTCTGTTAGTGGTGGTAGTGGTGGTGGTGGTTGCTTGTATTAGTGGTGGTACTGGTGATTCTGCTTTTGCTAAGAAGCTGTTTCAAGTGGGGAAGTGAGAGTGAAAGAGAAGAAAGAAAGAAAGAAAGAAAGAAAGACAGACGGACTAAGAGAATATGAAAGAGTGAGAGAGAAACTACGATACAACGAGAGTCGGTGGCACGTGGGCAAGCTGAAGACCAACCAAGGGTTTGTTGTGCGTGCGTGTATGGTGGTGGTACTGCTGGTTGTGTGGTGCTGCTGGTGAAAGTGAGAAAGGTAAGTGTTATGTAACTGACACATATATACACGCGTATTTCGTTCATTAGTGTACCGTTCAGATAGAATTCCAACCAAGCAAAATCATTACGATCGGATACGGCCTACTTTGTTTATTTACATTTCTTAACATTTTCTTCTATTCGGTTTTTGTATATTTATGGTTTCTTTTTTATCTTTAATTATTAATATATATGTATGTATCGTATATATCATAAATGTTAGTTAGAAACAAAAGTTCTGTACGATTTTTAAATGAATATTTTCAAAGTAAATTCTTTTGCAAAAATAATAAATACAATTCATGTGTGTAATTTTTAAATACAATTTATAATGCAATAAATGTCACGAATTTTTGGTTCACTGGTAATACATAAAAAAAAAAAAAAATTATTAAATTTACTAATTACGCGTGAATTATAATTATTATTCATACGTGAACGTCTTGATGAAATATTTGAAGTGTTTTTATTTTTTTTAATTTTTTATTTAAGATTGCATTAAAATACTGGCAATAATTTTTATGTTGAAATAATTTTTAATTAATGAACATACAGTGTAAGACGTATCTCAATAGTTTTCAAATTTTATTTTAATCTTCTTGCTATAAAGTTTATTGTTATTATTACTTACGTTTTATACTAAGTTACGAATTTTCTTTAAAACGTAATATTTATTTTTATTTTGTTTTTTTTTCTGTTTTAATGCAAAATTTCAAACTATAACTTTCATGTTCCATAATTAAAAGGAAGAATAAGAATAAGAAGAAGAAGAAGAAGAAGAAGAAAATAAAACTATAATTAAATTAGGGTTAATTGTTTTTTTTTTCTTTTGTACTAGAAAGATTGATCGATATATAGCGTGTCGAGAATAATTTGATAAGAAATTAATATTATCAAAGAAAAAAAGTACCAAGAGAAAATATGAAGTTCAATAAACGTGGTATCTCGTTAAAACGTTTGAAAAGTAACAAAAAAAAAAAGTTACAATAAAATATCGAGAAAAATCTCTTATCTTTATAAAAAAAAAAATAAATATGAACAAGTTTTTTTTTATTATAATAATTCATCTATTAAAAACTGAATCGTCACGTTTCCGTTTTTATTTTTTTTCTTTTTTTTTTGTCTTTTTTCCATTTATTTTTATTCAATTTCATTGAAACGATAAACGTGTACAAAAATTTATATTACATACTCATTTTAATCAAATTCTTACTGTTAATGACGATAAATGTTCTCGTTAATCATCCATAATTAGTCGAATCGATTTTCTTGTCAACATGGTCACGCTATGATCGATCATACCAAATTAACTATTTTAATAATTTATCATCTTATATATATATATATAATTGCTTCACATTGCAATTTATATTCTTTTCATCGGTTATTTTCGAACGTTTATGGTATCGCGTGATGCGTCATATAAAAAAAAAAAAAAATAAGAAACAAAAGTACACATAATAATAATAYAAATAAAAATTACAAATCAACTAAACAACCCTCAAACTCCCCCTCCCCCCCTCACCCCTCACCCCTCACCCACCCAACTCTTTTCTTTTCTAACTCGTGTAGTATTATCGATTGGTTTTTAAAATATCGTTCACCAGGTTTATAATATATATATATTATATATAATTGTATATAATTAAATGATATTAAATTGTTATAAATATATAGTATGTTATATTATACTATTAATTATATTATGTATAATAGTATATATTGTATTATATACTAAATAAGGGAAGTTATATATAAATTTTATTGTTAACCCAACGAAAATTATATATTTATATATATATATATATATATGGTATACTGTATAAGGGAAGTTATACATATGTTATTTTTAATGCAACGGAAACTATATAAATAGTATACTATAAAAATATATATTTATATATATTTTAATATAATTGTTATAACAATTATAGTTGTTGTTATTATAGCAATGTATACATATATGTGGTATACTGTATAAGGGAAGTTATACATATGTTATTTTTGATGCAACGGAAACTATATATATATATATTGTTATAACAATTTAATTGAGAAAAAACGATCAATGGAAAATTGCAAATCGAATAAAATTGCAACCATAACGAAAGATATATATATATAGGTATATATATATATGTGTATATATATATCGTTGAAAAGTTTATGGGAACTATTAAGTGATTGATGTTAGAGAGAATAGTATCTTCGTAATTTACAATTAGATAGACAGTGATGGAACATTTTGTGAGTGATACACGTAGTAGAACCAACCTCGATATATCGTTCTTGTTAAGAGAGTGCTGAAGGGAGTGGTAGGAAGGTTGGAAGGGTTGGAGGAGAAAGAGGAAGAGGGTTGGTTGGTTGGTTGGTTGGTGGTAGTAGACGATACTCCTCTATAATCGAATTTCATCGAGCGAATATTGGCCTTCGAAGAAGACTACACACAACGTTAACAGCATCCTATACAACACAACCGTTTTTCTTTACTGTAAATAATGTAATATCTTTTTTTTTTTTTTTTTCATTTTTTTTTTATTTTTATTTTTCCAACGATAAGAAACATTGAGTATTTTATTATAGTGTATATATATATAGTACGTTTGATCTTATTCATTGACGTGCCAATAACAACAGTTAATATAAAAAGAAGTTTTTATTATTATTATTATATTATTTTATTATTTTATTATTTTATTTCACTTTTGATAGATTTTTATTCGATCAATCGTTCAAGTATTTCGAGATATCGAAATAAATGATTTTTGTAATGTGGAATTCTATGAGAATAATGAAATTTTAATAGAATTAATATTGAAATCTGCATTTTATTTTGATGCGTTTATTGGTTTACATTATTTTGATTAAATATTGATATTTTGTTGTTACATTTAATCTATTAAGATTTTTATTTTATTTAGTTATTTATTTTTTTGAAATATTACGATATGATAATTATGAAGATCTTTCGTGAATGTTCAGAAACGAAGGGGGAAGGGAGGACGATATATTTTTTATAATTTCTGCTTAATTTTACTTAAAAAAAAAAAAATGTTTTTGTTATCGTTTTGAAAAAAAAAAAACCTGTACAGAATTCTTATCAATGAATTACCGCTAGAAACGTAGTTTAAAGCCGAGGTCATAATAATACCTAATTGGTAGATAAAGCAATCAAGAAGTGAGAGTGGGAAGAGTGTCTTGGGAGCTATTAGGATAATTTCCAATGGATTATGAGAGGAGTAAGCTGCCATTGACCTGTCATCAACGACTTGACAGTCATCGTCCGACACTGTCATAAATTTAAACGCCCCCCAAAGCAAATAACGTTTTAATAGTGTTGAAACCAGGAGACAGAAAAAAAAAAAAGATAATACATCGGATTGTTGTTTAATCGATCATTTACACAATTATACATAATTCAATACACATTATTATTAATTTTTTAATTATTTTTTTATTTGTTTGTTTGTTAAACGTTAAATTAATAAATTGTCTTTTGATCGTTAATTATTGTGTAATATTACTATTATATTATTTTATGTTCTATTTTGTTTTTATTTTTTGTTTTTTTTTTGTTTTATTATAAATATATACAATATTTTATTTTATTTTTCATTGTAAAATTTTATTATAAAAAATAATTGCTACTAGGGGTAGTTTAAACTAAATATTGTAATATATGTATAGTATGTATATACTATGTATACTAAATATTGTAATATATATATATATAGTATGTATATACGAYGGTATTATCTAATTGAAATAATGCTTCATTTCATATTTTATTTCATATTATAGTTAATTATTTTACGACTACCAGATTTCATACTTTAACGGTAACATATGTGTCTAGCATGTACATACCAAACAACACAGAGATAACACTATTAATGAACATAGATACATACATACCTATATATATATATATATATATATATATATAATATAATACTAGGAAAAGCACTTAAGGAGAAACATAGCTTCTAACATCTGCGTAATTTCATCTGAATCCCTCTTTATGCTTTCATTAGATTATTCTCTAGCGAGAATCATAGATGTTAGAATACTATAACAGTGGCTACTAGGATTGACACGTACCAACGCTCTTATACTCTAATCACCAAAGTAGTAATCACACATCCAAATACACACCCACACACACACACATATATATATATGATGTGATAACGATCCAACTATTCTAGTTTAGTAAAAGAGAAAGAGAATTAAAGAATGAGTGACATGAGTGAGAAAGAAAATGATAGAAATACTAACGTGAAGTAACGTTGAAAAGAGCTGTGATAAAAGTTATAAACCTTTATTTATGTATATATATATATATACATACGTCATGATACAACACAACACACATGTGATATGGTACAATGAATAATAATGATCAGAGTTACTACTCTACTGATTATAGCTATATAACCACACTTGCATCTTGCTTTCCTAATCTATTTGTTCCTTTTATTCGTATTTTAAATGTGCAACAACACACAAGTGACGACAATTCGCAATTTTCAGTCATTGCGAATGAATGAGACATAAATCTTTCCAATGATTATATATATATAACGGTGTAATTCTTCATTCATGGACTGAAAAAAACGAAATCGATAACCGTTGTTCTCTTTCCGTCATTTTTAGTTTTGTAATTTCAAAAAAGCAGCAAAATAAAAAAAAAATAAAGAAGAAAAAAAGTCAAATAAAGTCATCGAAAATAACGCAAAAGTAGAAAAAGTAAAGTACGACAATTTTGTGATAAAAAAATGAGAAAGAGAGAGAGAGAGAGAGAGAGAGAGAGAGAGAGAGAGACGAGTGATAGCAGATAGAGAGTGAACGTCACAATTTTTGATAGCAACGAGGAGGAGACACGAAAACGCCCGCTCGTAAAATATACATTCGTGTGTGTATGTGAGTGTGTGTGTGTGTTCTCTGTCTAGAAAATAAATAAAAAAAAAGAAAAAAAAAACAGAAAGAAAGAAAGGAACAACAACAAAAAGTAAATAAATCTCGGATTTTTTATTTTTTTTATTTTCGTACGACAAAATAAGCTCGTATATTTTCGACAGATATAAGTTTTTTTTTTTTTATTTTTTTTTTATTTTACAAACACATATATATGTGTTTGTCATGTGTCATCCCTGCATATCGATAGGAGAATTGACAAAGTTTCATCGTTCAAACTTCGATATGGAATAACGTATATAAATCTTGAAATAATTTTTATTTTTTCAAATAAGAAACAATGATAAAAACAAAAACAAAATAAGGTAAAATAATTTATAATTAAAAAAAGAACAAATATATTATATATATATATATTTTGTATATTTATTTATTATATTTTATATATTTATTATATCTTACATATATTATTATATATTATTATTATATTATATAATATATATAATTATATATATTATATACATATAATTTTTTTTATATTATTTTATGGTCTTATTTATTATTTATGATTTATATATTTATATTTATTAACTATATATCATATAATCATTCTCGTGTAATAATTTTATTTATTATTTTTATTATATTATTTATTAGTTATTATTTATTAATATATATTATATTATTGATTTTAATTATTAATTATATATATATATATATATTTTTTTTTATCGTATAAAATATTTTGCAAAAAAAAAAATAATTCTTCTCTCACGCGTGTAAATTAAATTTTTTTCTTTTTTTTTTCTATTTTTCAACTCGTTTGAAAGAGCAATTTCTAATAAAAAAAAAATAAAAAAAAAAAGAAAATCGTGCAAGAAGGAAAAAAAAAATTAAACTCCTATTTAACAACAATATGCCGAGAATTTTAATATGTTTTATAATTACTCGGGTGCGAAATTTTCGTCATATTTTTCTTTTTACAATTTGTTTGTTTTGTTTTTTTTTTTTTTTTTTTTTTTTTTTTTTTTTATTTATTTTCACTTTTATTTATTTTTGTTCGTTTCCATTTGTACTGCAATTTCTATTCTTCTCTCCCTTGCCCCCTCCATTCCTCTCACCCTTTTTTTCCTCAACATCGCACGAGAGAACAGGTTTGAGTGTAATTCGTTAAACGAACTAGAAGGTATTTTTGTCTTTTTTTTTTTATTTTTTGTTTTTTTTATTTCTGTCCTTTTTTTTTTTTTTTTGAAACGATACCAATGTTCCCGTCTATCTCCTTCTCGAAGTCTCATCAATCACTTGGAAATTGCAATCGTTTCGTCATTTCCGCGACACCGAGTCGGTAGAATAATTGGGATAGACGCGTAAAATCGTTTTTCGTTTTGACAATTTATTGACTCTTGAACAATCGATGATAACGATTAACAACAACAACAAAAACAACACTACCAACAACAACACCAACGATCACGAGACTCGTTTATATGGAGAATACTTTTGTTTATGTTTTTTTCTTTTTTTTCTTTCTTTAAGCTGCGAGTATTAAAGTCTTCTATCTCTTTCTCTCTCTCTCTCTCTCTCTGTCTATCTGTCTGTCTTTCTCTCTCATTCTTTTTATTTGCTAGTACGTCGTGTACGTTCAAGTTTCTTATACTTCATGTGTGATCGTTTAGTATCAATGACGTTTTGACCTTCTCCGCATATTTTATAATCGTCTACATCAAAACGCGAAGCAACCAACGACGCGTGGAAATTTGAATAATCAGTCGTCTCGGTCGCGTGTCATGTATACACACACACACACACACACACACACATACACACAAACATACATATATAATATGTATACATTTATGTAGTAGTAGTAGTATCTTCTTATGGATATCATTTCTCGTTTGAGTCACCCTAATACGTGTCTAACACAAAATTTCATTTCTCATGTTTGTCTTGTAATTTTAATGAGCTTTCATTTTTAGATAAATCATAAATATATTGAATTAAATATATGTTTTATAAATTAAAAAAAAAATATATATTGTGTGTGTGTATAGACGTTTTAATATGTGTACCACCAATAATTATATAAAAGTGTTTTAATTTTAATTTAAAATTAAAAAAACAAAAAGTTAAAATAGTTTTGTCAATTATTTCACACACCACGCGTAAATATATTGAATGAAAAATATGTTTTAAAAAATTAAAAAAAAATATAATGTGTGTTTATAGATGTTTTAATATGTGTACCACCAATAACTATATAAAAGTGTTTTAATTTTAATTTAAAATTAAAAAAACAAAAAGTTAAAATAGTTTTGTCAATTATTTCACACACCACGCGTAAATATATTAAATGAAAATTATGTTTTAAAAAATTAAAAAAAAATATAATGTGCGTTTATAGATGTATCAATATGTGTAACACCTATAATTATAAAAATGATCTAATTTTAACTGAAAATTACAAAAAAAAAAAAAAAAAATAGTCTTATCAGTTATTTCACACACACACACACCACGTTTATTTTCAATTATAATTCAACGTAATTTTCATACACTATTGTCAAATATAAATCGTTAAATAATATTTGTTATTTCAATTGTTTTTTTTTTTTTTTTGTAAATAATTTATTAATAAATTAACAACACATTGATAACGTGTGTTAACGTGTGATGTTGCATAGAAAAGTTTCTTTTTATTGTTATTGTAAATTATAAAAGATTAAACAAACCTAACAAAAAAAGTAAGCAAGCAAGCAATCAACTAACCAACCAAACAAACAAACAAACTTTTATCAAATTTCTAAGCTTTTTATTGTAAAAGATGTATACCTACTGCTGGTGTAATAGAAAAACCGATAAATTGTTCGGAAAAGGGTTACATTAATTAATGGTTAACTTGTAACACGTTTAACGAAACTTTTAACGTAATATAGTTTAACAGAGTTATCTTCTATCTCCCTTTATCTAATAAAACTGCACAGCACTACGAACAAGGGTTGTTTTCGATAATTAATCTATCCAAAAGTACGAACTTTAATTTTATACGAACAGTTACGAAACAACGTTGCAGCTCTTTTCGTTTCGGTTATGTCAAGAAATGTTAATGTCTTATTAGAAATTGCAATATAATGTAATACTCGTACACAAGTAATATAGAAACATTCATATACACAGTATAAATATCGTACACACAAGTAATGTAATATTAGGAGGATCAAAAAGTACCTAATCAAAATTTTTTCAATGAGTTACACTCACATTTCATTTGTGTCAATAAAAAATCGAAGGACTGTTTTTTTTTTTAACTTTTTCAATGGTGAGAGTACTTTTAACTTAAAATGTTTCGTATAGAAGCTTTTTTAGTTCTTTTTATTTTATATAAATTACTTTTTGCAAATTTTCAAATGATATTTACATTAATTTCCAGATTTATTTAATAATAATTGTTCTTGCTTCAAAAAATCACAAATGTGTCATTCATTTTTATTTTTGATAAATTATTTTTGCAACTTTTCAAATGATATTTAAATTAATAATTTCCAGATTTTTGTAATAATAATTGTTCTTGCTTCGAAAAATCAGAGAAATGTAGTTCGTTTTTTTTTTTTATAAATTATTTTTTATAAACCTAAATTATATTTACATTAATTTCCAGATTTATTTAATAATAATTGTTCTTGCTTTAAAAAATCACAAATGTGTCATTCATTTTTATTTTTGATAAATTATTTTTGCAACTTTTCAAATGATATTTAAATTAATTTCCAGATTTATCTAATAATAATTGTTCTTGCTTCGAAAAATCAGAGAAATGTAGTTCGTTTTTTTTTTATAAATTATTTTTTATAAACCTAAATTATATTTACATTAATTTCCAGATTTATTTAATAATAATTATTCTTGCTTGAAAAAATCACAAAATATGTTGTTTCCTTGTTCTTTTTATTTTATGGAAAATATTGTTTTAAGCTTTCAAATTATATTTCAATTAATTTCCAAATTTATCTAATAATAATTGTTCCTATTTTTAAAAAATATCAGAAATGCAGCAGTATATTATCTTTTGATCTTATGTCAAATATTCTTTAAAGCTTTCAAATTATATTTCAATTAATTTTCAGATTTATCTAATAATAATTGTTCTTCTTTCGAAAAATCAGAGAAACGTAGTTCTTTTTTGTTGTTGTTGTTGTTGTTGTTGTACACAAATTATTCTTGTAAATTTAAATTAAATATATTCAAAATTAATTTCCAGTTCTTGCTTTACAAAAAATCACAAATGTGTAATTGATTTTTATTTTTTATAAATTCATTTTTCCATCTTTTCAAATGATATTTAAATTAATTTCCAGATTTATCTAATAATAATAATAATAATAATAATAATTGTTCTTATAGATTTTCGTATATAAATTTCTTAGTTTTTATACTCTACTTTACTATCCTCTTTTTTTAGTAGTAGTAGTAGTATCCAATAGTAACGATTTTTTTTTTTCCAATAGTCGTCGAGTACAGTTAAAAGAGAGAAAGAGAAAAAGAGAAAGAGATAGAGAAAAAGAGAAAGAGATAGAGAGAGAAAAAAAAAGATAAGAGGATTTGTACGTGAAAGAAAAGGACAGAATAGATATAGAACACAAGGGGTTGCCTGACGAAAGCTTTAGAAAAGGGTTGAAAATTAATCCAGMAGCTTGTGCTTGCGAACAGAGTAGTAGTAGTAGTCGTAGTAGTCGTAGTAGTTCGTTTTTCTACGTATGCGATTCTCGACCCTTCGTCAACCCTTTTGCCTCTTACATTCCTTTCATTTCCTCTATTTTCCCTCTCTTTCCCTCTCGCTCCCTCTCTCTCTCTTTCTGTCATTCTCTTTTGCTCTATTTTCCTTTGTCTTTCTTTCAACTATTTCTCGAATTTTAACCACCGGATATTATTATAATCCACGTTTATTCGTCAGTTCGTAGGATTTCTCAAATAAATCCACTGACAAAAGACGCGTTTGAAACAAATAAAAAAAAAAAATCACACACACATACACAGAGAGAGAGAGAGAGAGAGAGAGAGAGAGAGAGAGAGAGAGAGAGAGAGGAAAATGAGGGATGAGTAAAACCGGGGGGGAAAAAAAGAAATCAACCCTCATGTAATTTTTGATTTTCAAACGACCAGGAAAATTTCTTACTTCAAAAGACAAATAAGAGAACAGAAAGAGAGATAGAAATATATTTTTGGTATCTATCGATAAAATATTATTTTTAATTAATAAATAATATATAATAATAAAATATAATATATAAATAAATAAATAAATCCTAATATATATATATATATATATAGGAATAAATAATAGTAAATATTATTATAATATTGTGTTATATTAACATATAAATATTAAAATCATCTATTTATTTTTATCTATTACATATATACAAATCAAAAGTGCATCTCTGATAAGAAAAAATAATTATTAATAATATAATTTCTTTTCTTTTATTTTTTTTTTATTCTTTTCCCCTTTACCCTCTTACATGTTTTCCCAACGAAATAAAAAAAAGAAAGAATTATAATGAAGGAGGAAAAAAAATGAGGATGTGGAAGGAGGGTTGGGGTGGCGGACGGGAGGGGAGGGGAGGAGTAAAGAAAAGAAACTAAACCACACAAGTCGTTCTTCTTTCACTCGGTTTAATAGAAGAAGGAAAAAGGGGTGTAGGAGGAGGAAGAGGAGGAGGAGGAGGAGGAGGAGGAGGAGGAATAGAAGAAGGGTCAGGATGATGTTAGTCACGAATCGTGAAGTATAAAAGTCGACAAGGAACTAGTAAAGGGCGAGGGTTCGCATAAATCAAAGGGAGAATACTACCCCCTTTTTCTTAGTAATAATTTATCGTTGTCAAGCTTCCGAAAACAAGTAGATACAACACAAATAACGCACAATCTTTTACTTGTAGTTTTATTGTGTTTTTGTTTTGTTGTGTTTCGTAAGATAGAGGTGGTGGTAGTAGGTAGCTGCTAGTTTTCTCTTATTCCTTCGAAACTACAAGTTTAATTGAAGTTCCTAGAAGAAGATAATGTTACCACAGGATATCGAGGAAACTAGGTAATAGACAGTGAGAAAGAGAGTTTGATGATAAGGAGTGAGAGGGGGGGAGAGGGGGAGAGGGGGAGAGGAGGAGGTGAAAAGGTATTCTCAAGGGTATTAATTCAATGCTAATAGAGGATATCGTGTAAAAGGAATACGTCAATTAACTAAATTGCTGATAGAATATCTTAATTATTTTATTCTTGTAATTTATGTGTTGCTATATATATATATATATATATATTTTTTTTTTGTTATTTGTATAGGTAAAAAATATTTCAATTTATATAAATTATAATACAGTATCGAACTTCATTATTGGTCACAGAACTAATATTGTATTATTATTAGATTATATAATTAATTTAATATAATTTAATAAATAATTATTAATTTAATTTTTTTTTATTATATTTTATATTATATTATATATATATATATATATATATATATATATATATATATTTATTTATATAATAATATAATATATTATATTTATAGAAAA
>NW_015148988.1:1535580-1546543 GCF_001465965.1 Polistes dominula | reverse complement strand
GAGGGGAGGGGAGGCTGGAGGGGGGACACCTTAAAAGTGGAAAAACTTTGAAGGTGAGAACACGTATGTATTATTATAATTCGTACATAGTATAATAATATGTTTAGGATAATTAGATAAAAACATGTGCTTGATTAGTAAGAGAGAGAGAGAGAGAGAGATAGAGAGAAAGTGGTAAAGTTTTCTTTTCAAAATAAATAAACAAAAAAAGTAAAAGAGAAGGGGAAGATGATTGATAGGCTTATCTCGTGTCCGTTCTTCATGACGTTATCCACTTTGTATTCATCGTATCAAACAGTCAGTATATGGTATCGTTTATGACACTCTCTTCTTCTTTATCTGTCTCTCTCTCTCTCTGTCTCTCTCTCTCTCTTTTTTTTTCTTTTTTTCTTTCGGAACACCTGTCAAGAAATGTTACATTCCAAAAGTTTTCTTATTGAAGAAGGAACATTTGAAAAAAGAAATAAAAAAAAGAAACATGCGTCTAGTATAAAATCGATATTACTATTATAGAGGTTGTATTTTATTTTTTTTTTAATATTCAAAAATAATATTCATAGAATATTAGAAAAATAAATATTTGTATAGTATTAAAAAATTATATTTATACAATATTGAAAAATAAATATTAATGTTGTATTGAAAAAAATTATATTTATATAATATTGAAAAAATAATATTTATACAATATTAGAAAAATAATATTCATACAATATTAGAAAAATAAATATTTACATAATATTAAAAAAATAATATTTATACAATATTAGAAAAATAAATATTTACATAATATTAAAAAAATAATATTTATACAATATTGAAAAAATAAATATTTATACAATATTAGAAAAATAATATTCATACAACATTAAAAAAATAATATTCATATAATATTAGAAAAATAATATTCATACAATCCTCAAAAATAATATTCATTCAATATTCAAAAATAATATTTATTATATAACACATAAATATATAAATATAATACTCAAAAATTGCAAATATCTAAAAAAATTATTGAGTAGTGGCCCCTGTAACCATATATATATATATTTATTAATTATTCATTATATTTAAATTTATTTTTTTAATTTTTACAACAATATTACGTTTAATCGTGTAACATAATTCACACTTTTATAAGTTTAGTAGAAAAATATTAAAAAAAAAAGACACTTTATTTTGCCCCGATTCCCTTAATATTATACGTTTTCTATGGTTTACTATAATACTGATTGTTCCCATCTTCTTTCTTTCCCCCCATCTGTTAGGTAGTCACAGGTAATTCAAATAGAAATAGTGGTCACAAAAGTCAATAACATTATTGAAATACAATTCTATTAGAATGTTCTTTTTGTGAACCTTTACCTATCCAATAAATAAAATAGTTGTGCACTTTAATACCACTATTATTTATTCGATTAGTATCTACCTTATTATACTCTACTTCGGCATCCCTTTTAATTCATAGTTTATCCTTGTATATATGCGTGTGTATATATATATACTATTTACTACGTATTACATTCAAGCAAGGGTCTGGAAATAATAATAATAAGTGGAAGAGAGATAATAAGGAACATTTTTATTTTCTAACAAGACAGAAAGGGTGCACTTGATGATCACCCATCCACATTAACCTTTTTTTTTTCTCTTTTTTTCTTTTTTTTCTTTTGTACTATCTCAAGCAGCAGGTAATTATACGAGTTCGAAAGTCATGAATTACGTAGAATATTCTCGTTATATTGTTCACCTAGGTGTGTCCTTATGTTCATTCGTTCATTTATTCATTCATGACTTTTCTTTAATATTCTTCTTCTTCTTCTTTTTATTATTATTATTATTATTATTATTATTATTATTATTATTATTGTTTATCTTTTATTTCTTTTATTCTAGATTTTAATTCGTTTTTTTATTGGGTTGTCCGAAAAGTTAGTGCTGATATATATATATATATAGTGATTAAATAATAATTATTTAAAATAAAATAATAAATATAATATTTTATATTTTGAATTATTTATATATTCTTATTTTATATTATTATTTTTTTTATATTGTTGTTTATATATTATAATTTTTTTCTATTATTATTTTTCCATTATATTATATTTTATATTATAATTTTTTTATATTATTTTTTTATATTATTTTTTTTTGTACTATATAATATTTTTTATTAGAAGAAGAAGTTTATTTTTCAGGTATACCCACCTTAGGGTGTTTACCCCGAAGGCCCCTAATATTTTCTATTATTTTTTTTTTTTATATTGTAGTTTATATATTTTAATTTTTTTCTATTATTATTTTTTTTATAGTATATAATTTTTTTCTATTATTATTTTTCTATTATATTATATTATATTTCATATTGTAATTTTTTTATATTATTTTTTTTTATACTATATAATATTTTATATTATTATTTTTTTTTCTAATTATAATTTATTATATTATATATAAAATAATTAAATGATCACATATAAAAACAATTATATATATTATATATATATATATTACTTTGTAAATTATTTTTTACTTCATTTTAGTTTTAATTCGAGCTATGTTGCTAAGTGTACGACATAACGTTATTTTCGAATATATGCTAAAGTTTGAGAAAAAGGATAAAGAAATAAAAATACTAATAGAAGAAGAAGAGAGAGAAATAATTTAAAAAATAGTATAAAAAATACTACAGAAGAAAAGGGAAAGGAAACGATATCATTAAATCGGGCTCGAGTGAAATTGCTTTTTGCTTGGTGCTGTACGAGAGGAGAGTCGAGTACCTTTCTCTCTCTCTCTCTCTCTCTCTCTCGCTCTCTCTCTCTTTTTCTCTTTTTCTTTCTCTTTTTCTTTTTCTTTCATTTTTTTTTTCTTTCATTCTATCTTCCAACATCCGAGTAGATTTTTGTCCTTTTCTTTCCCTTCATTTATCCATCCATCCACCCCCATTCTTTCTTCCTTCCTTCCTTCCTTCCTTCCTTTTTATCCTTCCCTTTTCTTTTTCTTTCTTTCCATTCTTTCTTTTCTTCATTATCGAGCTTATTTTTGCGCCGAGTCAGTTTTGCGCTCGTGAAAAGCTCGGCTGTGGAAAGCTCGTATTAAAGCTCCTCGTATCACGCGAACGAGAGACCCGTAATCGTTTCGTTCYACGGTTTTCTGACGTATAGAATGAGAATGAGAATGAGAAGAACTTTAAAAAGCTCCTTCTTTCTTTTTTTAAATATATATTATATAATAGAAAGAAAAAACGGAGAAAAAAACATATTAAATTACATCAAAGAGGACGCAGTTGATTGTAAAGATTTTAATTATATTTTATTTTATATATATATATATATATATATTATTTTTTTCTATATTGTAGTTTATATCTTATAATTTTTTTTATATTATTATTTTTCTATTATATTATATTTTATATTATAATTTTTATATATATATATTATGTTTTTTTTAATTATTTTTTTTATACTATATAATATTTTATATTTATATTATTATTTTACATTACTATTTTATATTATTATTTTTTTTACCATGTTTTACCATATGGTAAAAAATATATTTCGCCCAAACAGGGACTTGAACCTGTGATAGAAAATGGTTTGAAAAGAAATGACGAAAAAATAAAAAAAAATAAAGTGTTTTCACATAAGTGATTTATTTTATTCGAAAAAACAAAAAAAAAAGAAAAAAAGAAAGAATAAAGTTACAAGAAGAATAGGTGAGTGTAATCTTAAGGGGTTGAAATCTCAGGTGAATCGAACCATCATTGTTTACCATTATGTTAGAATGCTGGGAGTTAGTTTTTTCCATTCTGTTGAAAAGAAAAAGGCGGGGTGGGGTGGGGGGGGGTTGAGCGGCGGTTCGATTGATACGAAATACTCCATAAGAATCCAATCTCAGAAATAGAAAGAGGCAAAAGTTCACTTGGTGGGGTTGGACCTATCAGAATAAAAAGAAAACAAAGTAGAAGAAGTAGAAGAAGTAGAAGAAATAGAAGTAGCATAAGAGTTACCATAGTAACCAATAATACCGATCGTTTTCCTCTTCTTTCCCATATCGAAGTTTAACTTACTACCACCATGCTTCCTTAGAAAACTTTTCTTTTTATTTTCTACCATCTGTTTTTCTTTTTTTTTTTCCAAACTCTTTTTCCTTTTTTTTTCTTCTTTTTTTTTTTTTTTGAACTTTCTTTCTTGTTCTCTGTTTCTTTCTCTCTCTCTCTCTCTCTCTCTCTCTCTCTAGGGGGTGTGGGAATGAATGGGTGGATAGTAGTAGGGGGGTGGTGGTTGGTTTTTCCTGTTTTATCGAAGAAAGCTTTCCGATTGGATTTAGTATCGACTCGATTTCTATTTTTTTTTTTTGTATTTCATTTTGTTCCTTTCTTCTGTTTCGTTCAACTTCATTTTCTATGTTTTTTTTTTCCAGAACAACTACATACGAGTTATTTCGTTTAATACTTGTTTCTAAGTATTTATTTTGTATTAGAGTCCGGCAGGTTTTATTTAACATTAATTATNATTTTACCAGAACAACTACATACGAGTTATTTCGTTTAATACTTGTTTCTAAGTATTTATTTTGTATTAGAGTCCGGCAGGTTTTATTTAACATTTTTTTTTTTTTTTTTTTTTGGTACTATTTTCTTTTTCTCAATTTATTTTACCAGAACAACTACATACGAGTTATTTCGTTTAATACTTGTTTCTAAGTATTTATTTTGTATTAGAGTCCGGCAGGTTTTATTTAACATTAATTATTTTTTTTTTGGTTTCAATCAATTTGATAAGAATTTAGTGTGATATGTGTGTGTACCCATAATTATAAAAGTGGTGTTTAATTGTAAAACAACATTTAAATAAAATAAAATTAAAAAAAAATAAAAATCAAATCAATTTGATAGAATTTAGTGTGATATGTGTGTACCCATAATATATAAAAGTGGTGTTTAATTGTAAAAGAACATTTAAAAAAAAAACAAATAAAAACAAAATCAGTTTATCAGAGTTCTTTCACATCACATTATTTTAAACTTAAATTAATTTAATATTATATAGAATAATATATATTTAATATTATTAAATAATATAGAAATAATATTCACGATATTGTCAAAAATGATGTTTGTGTTAGATAATGTTTTTGTTATTTCAGTATTATAATATATAAAAAATTAATTTAATATTTAAATGTTGCAATTATTTAAATATCTCGAAACAAAAAATGTATGATTTACTATTAGATTATTTCCATAATTATGGGTACGTATATAATTTAAAAAAAAAGGAATATCCTTTTATAAAAAGTGTGAGATCCCTTGAATAGGAAAAGGGTTAAGGGAAAGAAAATAAAAGAAATAAAAGAAATAAAATACACGTTTTTTCCCTTCTCTCTCTCTCTCTCTTTCTCTCTCTCTCTTTCTCTCTTTCTGTTTCTCTCTCTCTTTCTCTCTTGAGAAACTTAACTCGTCCCATTATTTATATTGTGAAAATGTTTTATTTCTCATACTAGCTCACGTAGAATCTGAACTCTATTTCTTTGTATCTTTGTCTAAGTATATGTATGTACTTATATATATATATGTAAATATGTGTGTGTGTGTGTGTGTGTGTATTCTTGAACGATTCACTCTTCGTATCGCTATCATTCGTTCACACAGATCGCATTTCCCGGTAATTCGTCGTTTCCTTCATTTTCTCTTCCTTCCCTCTTAGCGACACGGTGCCCTGTATATTCCAGTTGCATGAACACACATACACATACACATATACAGATAGAAATAGAGATATAAATGTGACACGATCAGAGATAGAGAGAGAGAGAGAGAGAGAGAGAGAGAGAAAAGTATTATTACACATATATACAAAGTGCATCATCCTATGTCAGGGACGCATTCGATGCACGCAATATACTACAAGGTTTCTTTTTATTTTTCTTATTTTTATTTTTATTTTTTTTATTTTTTGTATCGAAAAAATATCACATACGTAAGTATTTTGCAAATGTTTGTCATTTCTCACGTATATAAGTTGGTTTGCTATTTTTTTTTTATTTTTTTTTTTTTATTTTAAGGAATTTATTGATGCTTCATTCTACTCTAATATCATTTTAATATGTTACTTATTATTATTATTGTATTAAATATAAAATTGATAAAAAAAAAAAACTTCTTATTGATCATTTAAGTAAAAAGATATAAATATATGTATATGTATATGTATGTATGTATGTATGTATGTATATATGTCTATTCATGGTTTCTGAGAATGTCCCCGTGTGTATACGTAGGATGAATGGTGCAAACTCTATTTGGACGGTTAGCTCGTGCAATTGTGCGACTGCATTCGGAGGATACGTGCAATTTGAGATAATATCGTTTCTCGTAGTGTCGTGCTCTCGTAATGTCTACTTGCACGACGTTCCACTTCTATGTTACGATTCTATTTTTCCTATAACAATTTCTATTATATTATATATATATATATATATATATATATATACATATACACATATACATGTGAAGTTTTCCTATTATAAATACACAATAGGTGTATTATATATTAGGGTGAGTCAAAAAAATCAATTATTTTTTTTTTTACAAGTGCTATAGAAAAATGGGTTGTTATACACCTTAAAAAAAAAATTCTCACCAAATATGAGCTCTTCATTTTAATAGGAAGATCCACTGTATCGCAATTTTTTATTTTTGTTCTCAGTCCAATAGACAAAAATTTATACCTCATTATTTATTGATTGTACAGAAAAATGTTCTAGACGAATTTTGTAGGAAATTTAATGCTCTGTAAAAAAGGTATCTTATATTTTTTCCATAAACCTCATCATTTGAATGATATTGAAGATTTAAGTTTGATGATTTTCAGATAAATTTCATTTTTGTTTATGAATTTTATAACTCGACAATAAATGACTATTATAAAATAGTACAATACAAATTTTTGTAGGAAATTAACTGCTCTATAAAAATGGTGTCTTATGTTTTGGCGATTAAATTAAGCGTTCAAAAGATATTCATCATCAAACTTTCATGTGTGTACTGATTTTTGTCTCTGAATATATATATATATATATATATATATATATATATATATAAAATTATTTTAAAAGTTATTTAAAATTATTATTATTTCAAATTATTGTTTACAAGTAAAATTAATGGTGCGTGCACACACACACACATACACACATATAGAAGATAAACTAAACCGAGATATGAGTTTAGAACCAAAACGTATCCCGGAAACGTAATCTCATTTATTTCGAAAATGGAAGAGGAAAGAGAGAGAGAAAGAAAGAAAGAAAGAAAGAAAAAAAACAGGAAATTGCAAATAGAACGTAATTAAAAAAAAAAAAAAAAAAAAAAAAAGTACTTTGGGCAAACCTTGAGACCAATAAACAAGAGAGAGATTATGCGACCTATCGTTCAGGAACGATAAGAAAACTTTTCTATCGTTCTCGTCTCTCTTTCTCTCCCTCTTTCTCTCTCTCTCTCTTTCTCTCTCTCTCTCTCTCTTTTTCGCATAACAGAGTCAGAAGGAATTTCCTAGAGTTTGCGAAACGCAGAAAGGTCTTTTCGTATCCCAGTATTGGATTTCAATCATCCTTTAGGAACGTTTAAGTAGAGTCACGATAAATGCCCTTAAATGTTTTTCTTCCTCCCTTTCTCTCCAAATTCCCTTTGGAATTTCTCCAACGCCACGTATTCGTCCTAACAAAATAGAAAATAAAAAGAGAAAAAAAAAAAGAAATAACAACAACGAGAAATAAAAAAAAAAAAGTAAGTACAGGTAAACCACTGTTACAATAACAAGGTATCATATAACACAGTTTTTTATTTAACACCATATGAAAATTGAGGATCAAATATTTTTTACAACACTGTACTTTTACATATAAGTATTTAAATAAATTACATAATTATATATATTTATATATAAACTAATTTAATTAATTAATTATATATAACTATTATATAACTATATATATATATATTAGTTTAGTATAAAGTTAAATATATTAGTATATAATAAATATAAAACTAATATATAACTAAATTAAATATAAATATATATATATATATATATATATATAATTATGTATATATATATATATTATACTATACCATTATATATTATATTATATATAGTATGGTATATTATATATACTATACCCCCCTCTATATATATTATATATTAATATTTAATAAATAGAGTTATCTAGTATATTATTTATATATATATATATATATATAGTATCTATATTATTTAGTATATAGTTAAATATATTAGTATAACTAAATTAAAAAAATAAAAATATATATATAAAATCGATTATTGTAAAAGTTCATCTAAAAATCTGTTACAATTTTAAAAACAAATTTCTAATTAATGATCTTTTATTTTGTTATTATTATTCAATTACAAAATATTATTCTTAACACTGTTCTCTAACCTCTGACATTTATCTCGGATTGTCAGATATGTTCTATTAAAGATTAAAACAAAGTTATCTCGGTCAGATGGATTAATAATATATAGATTACTAACTGTCCGATATAAATCGTTTTATTTTCTCTGTTTTTTTCTTTTTTTTTACTAAATGGAAAAATAACGTCATCATTCATTTTAGACATGACCTCACTTTCCCCCACTCTCCCTCTCAGCTCACCCCTCTGTCTCTGTCTCTCTCTCTCTCTCTCTCTGTTCGTTTTAATTTTATTTTCAATATCTCGCCAAAAAAGGGTTTCTTATTCACACACCAGCCTTATATTTTGTCATTGAAACACACCGTCGTCAGATTTTCTCGCCAAACCTTTCTTCTCGTCCTCGTTACAAATGGTATTTTGGATCTTACTGAATGAACTTTCAACCAACCCTCCAACCCCTAAGGGAACTCAACGGGTGCTGTACGTTAATAAGGCCATCCGTTAAAGTTCGTCGTTGTCCCTTTCCCCTTTACCATTTTTCAACCCCCTTTTCTCTCCTGTACTTTTAGACAATTGGATTTGGGATAAAGGAGAGAATAAAGGTTTTATTTTTCGATAAATGTGAGTAGAAAGGAAGAAATGAGACAATATTTTTGTTTTTGTTTTTTTTTTTGAATAAATGATTATAATTTTATGTATGGGTAAATAGCACCTTATAACAACATAGAAAATATTGTGTTGGATAAAATTGGTTGAAAGTTTATTATTATTATTATGTGTAAAATTATTTTAAGGTACATTTAAATTTTAAATATATAATGTGTTATATGTAAAAATATCATGTTACATACAAAGTCAATTTATTTTATATTTTATTTTATTTATTTATATATGTAATTAATATTTCAATTTAATATAATTTATTATTTCTTGTATATCTTTGATTTATTATTATTATTTTAAATTTATTATTTTTTATTTATTGTAATTAATTTAATTTACTTTATTATTATTATTATTATTATTATTAATAATTTAAATTTAGTATTTTTTATATATTGCAATTAATTTAATTCATTATTATTATTATTATTATTATTATTATTATTATTATTATTATTATTATTATTATTATTAATTTAAATTTATTATTTTTTATTTATTGTATATAATTTATTTTAATTTATTATTACTATTATTATTAATTTTTAATATATTTGTTATTTATTGTAATTAATTTAATTTACATTATTATTATTATTATTAATTCTTAATTTATTATTTTTAATTTAATATATATATATATATATATATACGTATAGAAGTAAAAGAGTAAGAAATTTGTTATAAATAATTTTACAAACTTTCTGTCAATTTTCTTTCTACCTTTATCATTTTGTTTTATCTTTAGAATCGTTCTCTCTCTCTCTCTCTCTCTCTCTCTTTCTCTCTTTTTCTTTATTTCTAAAAGATAAAAAGCAGTAGATGAAGATGAAGAAAGAAGAAAGAAGAAAGTTGATTTTCATTGAAGTTAAATTTCCAACACAAGACTTTCATTTAAACTATTCTCAAATCGTTCGTATAATTAATCCCGTTTTAACGATATCATCGTAATTAACCGTGGGGTCTAGGTATTTATACTCTTTGATTGAATTTTACCTGTTATGAAAAGGACAAAGATAGAAAGAGAGAACAAATGAAAGATAAAATGAGTCAAAGAGACAGAGAGATAAAAAAGAAACAAAAAAAACTTGAAATTATCTTCCATAACAGCATCTCATTTATTTTCTTAATTATTTCAATATCATTCTTAAAAATAATAATAATAATAATAATAATAATAATAATAATAATGCGGATGTGCATAAGAGGTAAAAGAAATGAAAGGGTAATTAAAATGAAACAATAGAAAGTCAACACCTTCGTAAAGGTGTTGGTATCAAGGGTGGTTGGTGATGATGGTGGTTGTGGTGTTCTTTTTAAAATAGCACACAAACTTTTTATCTTTCTCTCTCTCTCTCTCTCTCTCTCTCTCTCATCTCTCTCTCTTTCTCTTTCTCTCTGTATTTATCTTTCTTTTCTTTTCATTTCATTTCTGTTATGTTTTTGTGTCGAGAACAACACCTGATTCGTAATTTTAACGTATAAGTGAGATACCACCTTGTGAAATGTAAAAAGGGTAGAGTAAAGTATAAAATAAAAGCTTTTGTGATTAACTAAAGAAGAAAAAGGAAAAAAGAAAGATAGGTCAAAGAAAATAAATTCAAAACAAGAACAAAAAATAATTATACATATATATATATATATATATATGTATATATATGTATATCAACGTACATTTTAATTCGAGGGTCTTCAAAATAGAAAAAAAAGCCCCTTTCGTTTTTATTATGACTCGGCCCTTCACACCCTTCTTTCTTTTCTTTCTTTCTTTCTTTCTTTCTTTCTTTCTTTCTTTCTTTTTTAATTCTTTTCTTTTCTTCTTTTTCTTTTTTTTTTTTTTTTTTT
>NW_015148988.1:1447417-1470582 GCF_001465965.1 Polistes dominula | reverse complement strand
TATATATCTTTCTTATACAGTTCATAAACATTCAATTGATCGCTGTATGTTACATTAAAACGTTATGTATAATGTTTAAATTTATATATATATATATATGCTGACATGAATCTTTTTTCACAATACACAACCCTTTTTAGTTCCAATATAATATAGTTAAAATATCTTTCATTTCATAATGAAAATTTAAAAAAAAAAAAAAATAAAATAAAATAAATCACAGTTCGACAAATGCAGCAATTGTTCACTTAAAATCATTTCCATCTTCTGTATATTTATCATTTTTCACTTCTATCCTTAGCTGCGAACGTCCTCTCGTATGATTTCCAATTCGTGAACGTAGATCACCACTTTTTAACGTTTCTCTCAAATCTCGACCTCTTTGTTGTCTAAAATTGATTAATAATTATAATTAATATGATGTTAATTTAGTTGTAAGAAAAATTATAGAATAAAAACGTATGATGCACTTTTACCTTTCTTTTAAACTACTGCTGTTAATCACACTTTTGACACTATTTAATCTCGACCAAACAGTAGATGCAACACGTGGCTTATGTTGTACCACTTTAATTACGCTTCCTTTCGGTCCTTGTACTTCTTTAGCTTCTAAATCACTATCTTCACTATCAATCTCATTTTCTTCTTTTCCTTCACCTTCTGTATTTTCTTCTTCTTCCGTATCTTGCCATTCACCCTCTTCTTTCTCTTCAACTTGAATATCATCTACAATTTCACCATCCTCTTCCTACAAATAAAAATAAATTATTATACATATATATATATTTACAATCAGTTGATTGTAAAACACTTGTAATATTAAATGACGTGCAAAAATTACCTCAGAATCACTTGGTTTCGAAGAATTCAATCTTGTAGCATTATTATTTGTAACCACAACTTGTATAGCTTCTGGAAATCGTGTTGGTTTGATTGGCGCTCTACCAAGTCTCAATCTCAAATCATTTCCACTTGTCATACTATTCAACAACATCTGTTCATTCATTTAAAACAAACAAACAAAAAAAAAACAAATTAATAAAATACAAATGTTTACCAATGAAATAGGAAATAGTTTAGTTGTTATAAATAATATATACCTGAGTTTTTAGCTTAGCACGTCTTTTATGAATTTTCTTCTCCTCGTCATCCGCATGCATTCGCATACGCAATACTTTACTTTTTGTACACCATTCTTCTTCGCTATCACTTTCATTAGCACTGCTATTACTTTCTTCAACGCGTGCTGTACTTTTAGAAGGAAATTTAATTCCAAGCCTTTCCTTAATATTTCGTCCTGAATCCTTGTAATTATTCTTAACGATAAAATCATTTTCAACGGAATCATTAATTCCCCAAGATTGGGATAAAGCACCCCAAGGATTTTTCATGCGATTTCCAAACGTGCCATTTTCTTCTTCTTCTTCTACTGCTGTTGCTGTTGCTGTTGCTACTTCTTCTCCTTCTCCTTCTTCTTCTCCTTCCGATAACTTTTTTCTATTCTGTTTTATTTGTTTCAACTTTCGTTTACGAGATTCCGTCAATAATCCTTTTATTCCTGTAAAATATATAATATTGTTATTATTTAAGTTATTATTACATAGAATGATAACTGAAACAAATAAAGAAATGAGACCAATATATACAAAAATTACCTCCAAAATTAGGATTCCCATGTTTTTTATAATATTCACTCATCTTCTCTGCATTGGGTTGTTTCTTATCAGATCTGTTAGCAAATCTTAAGAATATTCTTCTAGATTTAGGACAATCAACACCTTTCCTCCATATTCCTGGTGGTAAAGGATAATCGATATCCTTGATATTTATCTCATTTGTATTTTTCTTTTCGTCAACTTCTTTATCGGATGAACTATCATATTCAACTTCCATAATGCAGTCTTCATTAACGACACTGTCTACTGTTGTATTCATATTATTTTTGTTATTTAATGGTTTATCAGTAATGCCTACAATACGTTTTGATAATCCTAACATGGCTCTAGCTGCCGATGCATTATCAAGCCATACAACATTACCTGTAGAAAAATTCAAAATGTTTAATGAAAGTTTTACATCATTGAAATTAGATTTTTTCTATTGAAGAAAAAGAAAATATATATATATATATATATTAATATATACATGATACGTCGTTTATCCATTCAATAGATGCCGGAGCATAATCTTCAAAATATTTAAAAACATCTTTCGTGCTCATGTCTTCGGTTCCTCTCATGTGTATCACATTTAATCTAATATTCCGTGTATTTTCATTATCTTCTCCTATTCCCATGCTAATATAAATATTGAACACAAAATTTATTAATATCATGTATAATTACATTATTATTATTATTATTATTGTTATTATTACTAATGACAAATGTAAAAAAATTTTACCTTGTATACAAATCTTGTTCGTAATTGGATAAATTGTTTTTGGTCAATCCAAAACGTTTAGCTCTCTCTACCATTTTTAATTTTTCTTCTTTACTAAATATGTCAATACCTGTTGTAAATGTTCCAGCACGATTCTCGTAACGACTTTCAGAAAACTAAAAGTATAATAATATGGCGTACATATTGAATTGTGTTCACTTATAATATATAAATAAAAACAAAAACTTAATAAATAAACTATAATTTATCTCAAAGACAAATTATCTTATCAAAGTTTCTTAATTACCTCTGAAGTATTAGAATTATTCAAATGATTCAGTTTTCCACTGGCTTCCAAAAAATCATTCGTTCCAGATTCTTGTTCCAGGGTCATTTCAACGTCAACAAGTTCTTCAGTTACCTCCATGTTTAAACACAATGAACTTTCTTTATATTCGATAACATATAATGATCCTTTTTAGATAAGGATAATAAATAATTGTTAAAATTTGTTAAGTAAGAAAATTATTTAAAAGTAGATAGGTTATGATTTACACAAATAAGAAGAACCACAAACTATGACGCCTACCAACAGTTGCAAATTCGTCATGAAAACGTATAACCATAAACAACCAATAAGGAATAGATATTCAAGGTTATTGATAATTTTTCTTTCGAAGCATTTGTAGCGAAATAACAAATGCGACAGTAGCGACATTACGTACAAATGCACAAGCTTGACTTAAGTTTAAAATCGATTATTCGTAGATTGTACGAACATAGAGAAAAATAAATCATTTTCAATAATTATGATTGAATGTTAAGTATCCATTGATTCCACTAATCTTTTCTATTATTTATCAAACAATTGTTACACATTTCACTTTAAAAATTAATTATACAATACATACTAATTTGATTATAAAGTACGATCACCGTAGTTCATATTAGAGAAAGTTCATTGGCTTTCAAAATTTGAAGTCGACCAATCAACTATCGTTTTTTTCAAACAATTTATTTTGCGCGAATATTTTATTTATTCAAAAAGAAATTCCTTTTTTATTTGGAATACCTGCAACGTATATATATATATATATTTAAAATATAAGTAAGTAAATTTATTTCTTAATAGAAATTTTTCTACATACAAATCTAGTTTATCTTCCAAAATATGTAAAAGAAATTTCAAAAGATCGTAATAATTAATCGTAAGTATAATTTTACTAGAATTGTATCGAAGAAATAAACTTCAGGTCTTCGTTTTCTTTTTTTTTTTTTTTGTAATACATATAATGACCATATAATAATATTTGTGAATTTACATAATCGAACCCTTTGAAATACTACTAACAATTAATTTTAATTCCTTAATAGTTTTTACATAAAAGTTGTTGAAAATAGGCGTATTATTGACTGAAGTTGTTAAAAAGTATAACCTTTTTTTATTGACTTCTAGTTAATAATTTATTCACGTTTGTTATTTTTCTTTTTCTCTTTTATAACAAACTACATTCTCACAAGGTTATTATAAATAAAAGGAATTATGGAATAACGTGAAATATTATTATACACATAACTTTATGCAAAAAGAAAAAAAAAGTGGTTAATCATAATAATAAAAAAAAAAAAACAAAAGATTATCTATATATATATACTATACGTATTAATTTACATTGCACATTATATATTACGTTACCACATGTTTATCCTACGTAATAATAGTATATGTATATATACATATATTCACTTTATATAATAAGTATAACACACATATATATACTTTTGGCAATGATCAAAATATATATCGATTGGTTAACAACTTTGCCAAGCATAAATGTATAGAAGTTATACAACAGATCTTAGAAATAAGTTTCAATATTTATAGTTCTTCTAGTTATTGTTTAGAAAATAATTAAGTAGAAAGAAAGAAAAAAAAAAAGAAAAGAAAGAAAGAAAGAAAGAAATAGAAAAAGAGATAGAAAAAGAGATGAAAAGAATGAAAAAGTTGTCATTCTATGAAAGTATTTATATGAAATACTTCATGATATTTATATTAACAATTGTTGAAAATGTCGAAATATTTAACCCCGATGGGAATAAACAGTTTCTTAACAGACATTTAATGATATATCGAGGCGCAATCATTTCTATTAACAGTACGCCTTTAGCTTCAGATTAAGAAGGAAGTACGGCTCACTACTAAACTAATCAAAGATAACACTTTTTTTTTTTTTTTAATATTTATATTATTAATATTATATATTTATATATGTATATATATATATACAAATATAAATATATAATTTATTAATATAATATATATAATTAATATAATATAATTATCTTCTTTCTTTTTTCGTGTACACAATAATTTGATATATTTAATAATAAAGTGTTTAAAAGAAAAAGAGAATAGAATTTTGACAATTGAAAAGTGTCATTTGTTTTTAAATATAACATACATGACGTGATTGGGTGAATTGTGTAAAATTCGTTATATAGTTATTTTTTTTTTTTTTTATAGTTCTATCAGTATGCCAGAAAACGGAATACAATTGAATGAAATAGTAAGTAAATTTATATATAATTATGTAAATATCATGTATTTATATTAAAAATATACATTATTAATAAATTATTGGTATTGAAACATTGTTTAATTTTAAAATAAAATAGAATATATTAAAAATATATATATATATAATTATTATAATTCGTGAAACATTTCTTATGGCATTTTCTAAAAAGAATTTCTATCATATATATTAATTGTATAAATGTATTTATCAAGAAAAATATATATATAATTATTATATATAATTATATGTTATATATATATGTATATTTTCACGTTATCTAAATTGATAAACCTAAATAATATGTTTACACTATCTAATAGCTAGGGGTTAGCATAATTGTCATTTTTATTGTTGAGTTTTAATGGATTTTTCGAAACAATAGATCGTTATTTATCTTTTCTTTTGTTTTTTTTCCTTCTTTTTAATTGTTTGTTTGTTTGTTATCTTTTCTGTCAATTGTTCTCATATTTGTTCTTATCGCTATATTTTTAAGAACCTAATTGTACGATATATATATGCAAATTGTTTCGTAAGTGCATATCAATATTTAATACACAAACATACACACACACACACACTGTAAAAGTAAAAAAATGTCACGTGATATAATATAATATTGGAGTTATGGATTATTTAAAAAATATTCCATGTGCCTATTTAGTTTCAAATATTTTTTGAATTTTATTAAATATTTGAAATTATTGTTTATCCTAACGAAGTATAAAAAATTTGATATATTATCGGTGCTTTATTCTCGTAATAATTTTAATTAAAGTTATTGGTGTTGTGAATTTGGCAAAATGATTTTTACATATATTTTATTTATAAATTAATAAAAATATTATATAAATATAATTGTGGAAGAACGTTATTAAATTTGTTAAACACTAAAAGTTATTATATTTTAATATAAAAACACTTTCTTCAATTAATATTGTTCAATATCAAATTAATGTTGTTTATTTTATCTATAAATAAATGTATTAATTAACAATATTTAATTAGTTAGAAAAAATTAGAATAAAAACCATTAAAATATTAAAATACATTTATGAAACATCCTATATATATATATATATATATTATTAATAAGACTATTTAGTTCTTTTCTTAAATATACTACTCTTCAAATATTAAATTAATTATATCACAAAAAGATAATTTTAAACTACAAAAAAAAAAAAAAGAACCAACAAGATTATTAAATAATAAATTTATCTTTAATTATTCCTGCACACATATGTATAAATTATTATTAGTGTAATCATAAATTCAAAATGATTAATAGGAATGTATAATTGTATATTTAAATTCTAATCTGTTAAGCATGTTATATACTCACTGAGAAAACGAATATTATCCACTATGATATTTGATATAAATCAATCATAATGTAAAAAAGATTCTCTTAGATCGTGAGAGATGATGCACTTCGTTCAATTAAAATAACCACGATTGTTAGCCACGTTTTCAATTAAAATTATCACGTGAATTTTAATCTTGATTCAACCAGTCTATGCTTTAAATTTATATTTATCAGTTCAATAAGTCCAAGGACGTTATACTATTCTATGAATCATCACCATCATCATCATCATCATCATCATCATCATCATCATCATCATCATCTTCAATTTCATTTTTTCAAAAAGTATAATCAAATCTTTGTATTTTTAATGGTCACATTGAAAAATAAAAACAAACATATATATATATATATATAATGGAACTTTACTTAGAATTTATATCTTGGCATTAACTTCTTCTTGTGTCAGAGTTTGAGTTAACTGTTACGACAGTATTCATGTTAAGTATATTAATATGTATGTGTGGAATGTGAGCATCATCATGCTAAATACTTAAATAAGCATTCGTGAAAGGATTGGTCTATGGGTCCCCAGATAATTCAATTTTTTACATATAAGTGTTCTGTATGTGTTAATCCACTTTAGGTGAATTCTATAGAATTTCAAATTGTAAAGAATATATTGCTAGTAAGAAATAAAAACAAGTTTAGAATATTATATAGAATACACAGAAAGTTTCAAATGAAATCTAATAAAATGTATTTCATTTAATTGTTTTTAAAGATTAAGAGATTAAGATGTTATTAATTTTAAACTATTGTGAAAATTTAAAAGTATGTACAGAATATACATTTAATAATTTTAGAATTAATTAATAAAAGTTATGTTCAATAGAGGGTGTGTATAGAATATGGGAGGTGGTAATGAAAAAAATTTCATCTACAGATTTTTCTTTCTTTAATTAGGGTTTACTCTAAGCACACCCGAATGAAATTTGAATTATTACATTTATTGGAATTTTTGGAATATTGAATTTTTTGGATATATCCATTTAAATGGATATTAATTTAAATATTAAATGTAATACATTTTACATATATTACTGTTAGTATGTAAAATTCATTAATTTGCAAAGTAACTAAATTGATCAATTAATAGTATGACAGAAAATAAAATTATCATACTTTCAAAATAAATAATATATGAATTCATATAAGAAATATAAAATTGAAATTTATTCTCAAATCTCGAAGAATTTCAATGTTTCTTTTCAAATCTTATCTAATCTCGAGATATAGTTTTACTATTTATTTAAGGTATTAAATTAGATTTCTTTCGAATACTGTGAAAACGAGAAAATAAAATAAATTGCGAACATTAAATATTCGTAAATCATGTTGTTCTTCATCGATTTAACTAATAGTTTCTGGTTAATTTATGTATAACAATGTTATATTTATTAAAATTATACTAATTTTATTCTATTATATAATACAAATCTTTTTATATGTTTATTTTTTTTTTTTTTTTAATAAAAAAATTAAATGCAAGTAAAATAAAATTCTATAGCCAAATAAGTATTCGTATANTATATATATATATATATATTATATATTATTAATAATATTATTTATAATATATATATAATTATATTATATATAATAATTTATAATATGTTTATAATTTTTAATTATAATTAATACATTATATGTAATTAATTTAATTACAATTAATATATTATATATAATTAATTTAATTAAAATATATTATATATAATTAATGTAAAAAATACATATATGTTAATAACTTATTTCGATGCAACTAGGTGTAAATCAAATTAACAGAAATTATAAATTAAAAATGTATTCTATTATAATAATTATTAGATATCTACAAATTATCATTGAAAATAACAAATATATTTCTAATAACGTATTTATGTGATTACCACTAGAAAAAAAAACAAAGTTACAAGTGATAATTAATCGTTTTCCTTAATTGTATTTATTAAAAGTTTAATCAAACAATAAAGTTGTGATTATAACGCAATATAAAATGAGACAATAATCTCTTGGTAAAATCAATGTTTTGCAGTGTGAAGTATTCAAACGAACGAATAGAAAAATGGTAATGAAGATAATCAATTTTATAAAAAATATTTCCTTATTTCTATTAGTGATTTTCAATCGATTTAACAGATTTCTTTTATTTCTTAGAATATCAAAGCTAAGTCGAGTGCTTCAATATATTTCCCCATCATTATCATCATCATCATCATCATCATCATCATCATTATCATTATCATTATCATTATACGCTTACAATTAAAGACAATATCTTGATGCTCTACAAAAAGTAAAATTTATAGTTCGTAATATGTATTCTTATGTAATCTCGTTTGAAACAGCATTTTTTTTTTTTCTTTTTCTCGTAATTTTAAATGAATACTCACACGAGAAAAATGGTTAATCCGGTTTTCCTATTTTTTCTGTTTTTTTTTCTTTTTTTTTTTTTAAGAAAAACGCTCCAAGAAAAATAGATGTATTTATCTTATTTTCTCTTGATCAATTAAATTTATTTTAGGATTTGGATAATTCCACGAGAATTGATACGCAAGAAACTTCGAAAAATTCTCAAAATAGAGCAGCTGATATTACTTATGGTATCGACGATGTACCACCATGGTATTTGTGCCTTTTCATGGCACTTCAGGTATTTTATTATTATTATTATTATTATTATTTTTATTTTATATAAAAACTCAGCAAAACATATCAAACTAATGAAATTCTATTTCTGTAAAATTACGTGATTAAAGTTATTAATTATTAAATTAATATTCTCAAATAATATTCATCAGTAATTTAAAAAAAAAAAAAAGAAAATTAACTATCCGTATTAATAATATTTATAATAAAATATTAGTACACAGTAAATTCCATTAACAACTAGTAAATGGAAGTCGTCTAATTAAAACCCACGAAATATGCTTTTTAAATGGAACTATATATACCCTTCTAAAACATAGAAAAAAAAGCGAATAAAAATGATCTTCATGATCATATCATTCTACTTATTTATTCTCAAGATATTCACATATAAAAATGATTCCGTTTACCTTGAATATCTTCGTTACATGTAATGATATGAAAAAAAAAAAAAAAAATATATTTGAAATTAGAATAAAATAAGATTTCATGGTTATCTTGTTTTTTTTTTTTCTTTTTTTTAAATAGAATAATCTATTTTCTTTTATCTCTTTAAGATAGTCAATATAAAAACGAAATTAAATATAATAATAAAATAAACTTCTTGTATATTAAAATTAAATATTTACAATTCTAAATTGTGATCAATCATTTGCATAAATGCAAGAAATTATCAAACTCTATTACCAATTATTTAACAAAATTGCTTACCAATAATGTTTAATAATATTAATTACGTTAATAGTAGAATTAAGTTAATTATATATGATTGTATCAAAATAGATTATGTTTTAAACATTGTTTAAATATTTTTCCTAGCATTATTTAACGATGATAGGTGCCATCGTTTCGATTCCATTTATTTTAACTCCAGCACTTTGCATGGCTGAAGATGATCCTGCCAGAAGTTACATAATATCAACGATGATCTTTGTAACTGGTCTTGTAACATTGTTACAAACTACGATAGGATGCAGGTGATAGTATTATCTATGATTATTTTTATTAATTTGTGCATTTCGTTATCTATCTTTTTAACGTTTTACTACCGTCTACGTATTATAAACAGATTAAATGAATGAATGATTAAGTATTGACATAAAATACTATCACTTCAATGAATTATCATTTTTTTTTTTTTTCAAGAATCTTATCAAGACGAATGATTAATTTACTTTTAAATCGATTTCGATACAAAAAAAAAAAAGAAAAGAAATTGGAATTTTTGTCTTTATTTGTACAAAAATTATTTCTTTATTATATTATTAAATGAAACAAGTTTTTATGGTTAATCGTGTGTTCAAAAAAAAAAACACATCTGTACAGACACATATATTATTTTTATTATCATCTTGAAAATAATTGATGAAATATGTTCACCCTATAAACATTTGTTTAAATATTCTTCAATGTAAGTCTAAATATAATACGCGATACTTACGTATTAAATGCTGTCGCAGCAAAATTCCGCTAATGCGACAATCTACATCTTAAATTGTTGCGACAAATCATAGAATAAAAAATAATTTTATTTCAAATCAAAACACTTTCAAAATTCAAAAGATATTATTTATAAAAAGTAGTCACACACACCACACAATCGGATTTAGGTGGAAAATGAGCCGATATAGAATTTAACATAGATTCAAAACAGTCTCTATTTTCTTTCACCTGATGCTGTTCACCATAATCCTGACGAAACCCTGACGCAACCCTGACGCAACCATGACGATTGGTGTGTGCAAACAACAAGGTTGCTCTTTATTGGCGCATTAGCGAAATTTTTGTTGCACTGGCGTTAATATTTAAATACCTAATACGCTTTTATATAAATTGTTTATAAATTTGAAAATATATACCAATATATAAATGACGTATTCGAGACATTTAATTATACATTCATAGATTCTCGAGAGTATATAAATAATTGTAAAGACGAATGTGAATCATTGGTGTTAGAAAAAACGAGTGAGTTATAACTCTTGTCATTAACTATTATCTTTAATAGAATCTGAATAATAAAAAGATGAAAGCGTATGAGTATCTTTTTTTTTCTTTTTTTTTTTTTAAATCTTTAATCACAGATTGTACATTATGTACAATAAAACCAATGAGAATAATCTTACTTATAATTTCAAATTACGATCACGATCAAAGAATATTTGAAATTATTTTATACAGAAGGAAAAAAAAAAAAGAATCACAATTTTAACCGCATTCATATTCATTAATCGAACATCCGTATGAATTTGTAATTTATCTTGGTTTTTAATTTTTTTTTCTTTCTTTTTAATTATATCTTTTAACAGATTACCTTTGGTACAAGGTGGTACGATATCATTTTTAGTACCAACACTTGCCATATTAAATTTACCACAATGGAAATGTCCAGCACCTGAAATTTTGGAAAATATGTCTAGCGAAAATCGAACAGAATTATGGCAAATTCGTATGAGAGAATTGTCAGGTGCAATTGCAATATCTTCATTGTTTCAAGTTATCGTTGGATTTGGAGGTAACGAGACAAAACAATAAACGTAATTTATATCACTGTTTCTTTTTTAATTGATTTCCAATATTCAATCATATTTAAATTATTAATAATTAATTTAGAAATTATAATTATTATAACAAAAAACGAATAAATTAATATAATATATATATATATATAAAAGATTTTCGTAAAATATTCTTTTGAATTTGTAAAAATATTAACAGATAATAATTTGATTTACGTATATTAAATATAGTTATAAATATTAAAGTAAATAAAATTGAAGGTTGAAACATTTGGATCTATATCAACTTAAAAAATTTGTATTAACATTAATGTTAATTATATTTATTAATTATTTATAGTTACAATTAATGTATATTATTTAATTAGTTAAATTCTTATTTATTAATTATTAAATTTAATTAATATATTTTAATTAAAATAAATTCTTAATTAATTCTTAAGAATTATGTTAACAATTTTCTTGTATTTTTGTTCGTTTACAAAAAAAAAAACATAATATTTACTCGTAAAATAAGATGTTGAGAAATAATATCAAATTTTGATATGTCTTTAAGGAATTATCGGATACTTGTTAAAATTTATAACTCCTTTAACAATCGTACCAACCGTGTCATTGGTCGGATTATCTCTTTTCGAAAATGCTGCAGAAGCTGCATCAAAGCATTGGGGAATTGCTGCTGGGTATGATACAATATATTTCTTTCTACTTAAAATAATATAAGAAGATTAAAGAATATTCTTTCAAATGATTAACTTTTGAAATGAAATTTTCTTCTTTGTTTTTTTATTTTTTATAGAACGATATTAATGTTAACGATGTATTCACAAATATTGGTCAATGTATCGGTTCCAATAATAATGTATCGTAAAGGTCACGGATTACGAGTTATATGGTTCGAATTATTTAAATTATTTCCAGTAAGTTTATGAGTTATTTATTTATTATACTAAACACATTTGTATAATATTATCTTGAACAATTGAGACAATACGTAGTTATTCGCTTTAACGATAAATTTTACGATATTTCTCGTGTTCTTTCATGCATATCGATTTATTTTCTAAAAGATCGTAAATATTACATAGAAAAATTATGACTTCCTTCTTCTCAAGTATAATTTATAAATCCTATTATGGAAAATAACGATGTATTATTATCCTTAGGTGCTACTGACAATTATAGTAATGTGGATAATATGCACAATTTTAACATTTACCGATGCACTGCCAGTCGGTCATCCAGCTAGATCCGATAGTAAAATTAAAATAATCAGTGATTCTCCATGGTTTCGTGTACCATATCCTGGTCAATGGGGTACACCAACTGTTACTTTATCCGGTGTCCTTGGAATGTTAGCAGGTGTATTAGCATGCACAGTAGAATCTATCAGTTATTATCCTACTACTTCTAGAATGTGTGGTAAGAAAATCATATTAATAATTGATTATATTTAATAAATATGCATATATTGTTTGTATGTTTATTAATATTAATGAATATAGGTGCTCCACCTCCACCAGTTCATGCTATTAATCGAGGAATAGGAATGGAAGGTCTTGGAACAATGTTAGCTGGTCTTTGGGGTAGTGGTAATGGCACTAATACGTTTGGTGAAAATGTTGGCACTATAGGTAAATAATTATTTAATTTGATTAATTGTATTATCTTGAAAACTCATAGGAATATTGAGAATGGAGCATATATATATATATATTATTTTTCGTTTTGATTAGGTGTAACAAAAGTTGGAAGCCGTCGAGTCATACAATGGGCTTGCGTATTAATGATATTGCAAGGTTTAATCAGTAAATTTGGTGCTGTCTTTATTATTATACCAGAACCGATAGTTGGTGGTATTTTTTGCGTCATGTTTGGTATGATATGCGCATTTGGTAAGTTATAATTACAAATTTATTTTTTTTTTTCTTATTTTATAGTTTTAAGTATTCAGTTCGATAACAATTCGTAATTAATATATTTTTGTTTTGTCATTTGTTAGGTTTGTCAGCTTTGCAATATATCAATTTAAACTCTGCGAGAAATTTATATATCCTAGGATTTTCTATATTTTTTCCTATGGTAAGTGTTAATAAAATTATTACAATAATTGCAAATTCTATGATATTTACAATGATTTTGATTTTTTTGTTTTTGTTTTTTTAATATTTAGGTATTATCCAAATGGATGATAAAACACTCGGATGTAATAAACACTGGCAATGAAATTGCCGATGGTGTTATCACAGTATTATTGAGTACAACTATTTTAGTTGGTGGTGTGATTGGTTGTTTATTAGATAATATAATACCAGGTATGATAGATTTATTAATTGAAATAAAACACAATATTGTTTTCCTCATAGAAATTTATTGAATTATATTATTTTGATAAAAAAAAATGAAGGTACCGACGAGGAACGAGGTTTAGAAGCATGGTCCAAAGAAATGGAATTAAATGTTGAAACGTCTGATGAAAAAGAAAGCAGTGAATATATACCAAATACATTTGATTTTCCTTTTGGAATGAAACTATTAAGAAGGTAATATAATTCATTCGTCTTGTTATTTTAACTATTATTATTTTTCTATGTGCGATTCGATCTTCAACTATACTCGCAACGTGACCTGCCCGTCTTAATCGACGTCACTTTATGACGTTAATAATATCCGGACTACTGTATAATTGACTTAATTCTATGTTATGAGATTTTATCTTTGTAATAAAGTAACTAACTATAAAAGAATTTTTTATGTTTTAGATGGAAATGGACGTCTTATTTACCATTTTCACCGACTTATCGACCAAGCCCTGGTATGTGTAGGTGTAGTAGAAAAAATTAAAATGGATGTTGCATTTACATTAGATTACGTTAGAATAAATTTACTAGAAATAATAGATGATTCTTATTGTATTATAAATTAATAAGTAATAATATGTAATTTATATTACAAAATGATGTATTTTTTGCTTAAGAAATGTGCATTCATAAAATCAAATAATAATATGTTAAGATTTATGTTATAAATATGTTCGTTATAATAATATCATTATATATTGTATAATAAAAACACATAAATATATATATTAATTAATTAAGTTTATTGTACTAATAAAACATTTATTAAAATTATTAATAATACGAAAAGCGTCCATTTTTAATTTTTTTTTATTTTTTTCATAGTAAGGTTATAAAATGAATATACGAAATATAATTCAGAAAAATTATGAAATAAAACTAGATTTTCACTAAATAAATACAGAATTAACAAATAAACAAATTTGTTTTTTAAGTAAAATAATAAATTTTTAATGCAAGTCAATGTGCATTTCCTCAAAATTGTTCGGTGCAACAATGTAATTCGATTAACCCTTTTTTTATTGGTCGACGCATAATACGAAATTCGATAAATTACCTCTGATTGGTTGATGCAATACTGTAAGACGAGGGATGTCTTATGATTGGTAGATCGAATGACAGAAAATAATTCTTATATGCATTTCATAGACGATCGTAAAATTAGCGCGAAACAAATCAAATAGTACGAATCGTTATTCGTTTACATGTGTACACAGTAAATAATATTTAAATATTCATAGTATTGTGTAATTAAAAATATAAAAATAAAAGAGTGTAATAATGGCTACTTCGACGGATATTGCTACGGTATTTCTTATAAAATTTTCTTAATTTTTATCAAATTTCAATTCTAACCTAAACAAAATTCTAACCTCTCTATCTCTTTTATATACATAATATTAAAATTAATAATTTTAAATGAAATGAATGCAAAGTAATATCTTTTAAACGATATGAATTCATATTGTGTGTCAGAGTATAATTTTGTAGTATGCATTATTAATTTGATTAAAATATATTTGAAATAAAAGATATAAATATATTTAATAGTATGAGTAAGAAGAAAATTTGATTTTAGATAAGGGTACAAAGATATTTAAGTATGCCATTAGTACAACGATGTCACGAATTGGCAATATTAATAGATGAATCAAGTACTACAGAACTTCAACATGTATTTCCAATGATAATAGATTCTTTATTTGGAATAACAGATAATATTGGTTGGGGCTTGCATCATATTACTTACAAAAAGAATCCACAAGAATATGAAATACTGTATAATTTTCTTAGCCCACTTGGACCAATATTTTCTCTTTGTTATAAATTACTTCCAGATTGTTATTTAAAATATAATTTTCCGATATCATATTTACCGGTAAGTTATATACTTTTTAGATAATTGGATATATACTTCTTTTATATATTTTATATTTATTGTTAATATAATTTCAGTCAAAGATACGTTCAATGTTAGAAGAAGGTGTAATACCACCTTTCTATCTTGATAAATTTAGAGATGACCAAGGTACAAGAGTTCCATCAGCTTTATGTATGAGTATCCTTCTCACTATATTCACACATTACAATTTTTATTTTGTCTAAATATAAACTGCCAAGAAAAAACACATAAATGATCCTTAACTTTATTACATATCCCTTTGAGTATTATATTTTTCATTTTGCTTATCATTTGACAAATCCTTGGCTGCAATTACAACAACAGGAAAATGTTTGGGCAAATTGGGAAACGGTTTATGTTCAATCAGCTCACTATTATTTACATCATTTTTTACCAAGAGATAATACAACGGTTTTACCAATAATTGGGCCCTACATAAAGAAAACTCCTCAAAGAAAATTAATGCATATGCCTGAAAATAAAAGGTAAGATATTATTTTTGGTTGCGTTTATAGTTTTGAATTCTTTAAATTGAAATTAGTGATTTTCATAGATTACAAACTCCACGACTGTTGAGAGCATCAATATTATCACCAGGATCTACCAATTTAGTGGTTGGAGCTCCTCAACAACAATGTTTGCCGCAAGTATGGAGAAGTGAGACAGTAATTCAAGTATTTCTTGATTTTTGGATGGAATACACCGAAGATGATCATATGCCTTCTCAAATGAATATGTCTTATTCTAATCCTATTCCACATCGTGTAAGTATAATAATTATAATATATTTTTGATTTATTTAAACTATTTCAACATAACATATGTTATTATAGCATAGCATTCATTCCGGTGAACATATACGCTTAGTAAGAGCATTTATAAAAACTTTACACGAATTTGCAAATAGTTCAACTGGAGATAAAAGTGCCATGGATGAATTAAAAAGGTATCATCCCTTATATTCTTGTACAGTTATATTACATAAATAAAATACTAACGTTTCATTCATTTTAAAGGATTATTTTACCATCTGTCCAAGGAAAAATATATATATTTCTTCGAAAAGCTATACATCATTGGCCTTTAGACAGTTCATTTAGATTAATATTAGAAGCATGGTTGAGCTTTATTCAACCATGGAGATATGTTCCAGGAGTAACATATACAAAAGAAGGGTATGTATGTGAGAACATAGTATTAATAATATAAAGCTTATATAATATATAATTATAGGAGACCGGAGGAAGAAGAGAGAGGCAAAATACATGATCCAAACAGATGGATTGCATTTGTTGCTAATAATTTATTAGCTTATACAGTAATATTTCAACAATTATTACCTCGTTTTATGAGAACTGATTTGGTAGCACCAAAAAATGCTTTGATGTTATTTAGAGTTACGAAGGTAATAAACAAACTGTTGTATAATTTAAAAACACTTTTTATATAAATATATCATTGTTTTTTATCTTTGTGAAGGTATTTTCTCAACCACATTTAGCAGGAATGTTATCAGAAGTAGAAAGTTGTATGGACGATGCCAATCTTAACAGAAGTCGCATGCAATCTAGTCAATGGACATCAATTGTAGGACAACAAATCATGGAACTTGAAGGACCAACTTATCAATACATTCCAATGTTTTCAGCAAACATTATTACACAAGTATTTATTATTTTCTTATTATTTAATACTGATATAATAAATAGCAATCATTTGTTTCAGTTTGTTAAATGAAAGATTTTGTTTTAATTTCACACACACACACACACAGATAAGCTTTTTCTTAAGTATAATCAAACAAGCACATGTAACAGCCACGAGTTTAATTGAAGCATTGGAAAAGAGAAAAAGTAGTCAACAACTTTTAACTGCCATATGGGAATTCTTTTATGGAGAAGACAATTCATCCGATGATATTTCTATAGAAGAACGTCGTAGAGTTCCATTATTTTTAGCTAACGCTCAACAACAATTGATCGAAATTTTCGAAGTAAATAATATTTTTGTTAATAAAATATAACATTTATAATTCTTCGTGTTCAAAAGTATAATTAAACAAATATGTTATATATATATATATATTTTTTAGATTTCAATAGAAGATATTCCACAAATTACTATTACACCTGATCAAGAATATCATGAAAGTATTCTCTCAACTTCTTTTCATCAACAGTATCAGGTCATTTAAAATATTCTTTTATTATCTTCTTTGTTAATTCGTAAAAATCGTCAACTTTTATTTTACTTTGTGAAATTAATAATTCAATCTTATTAATCATTTAGATGGATTCCTCGTTAGATTCAAGCAGACCAGGTCTTTTTGTACCAATACCTGATGGTAGAACAAATTTTCGATATATTGAATATATGGGAGATCCAGAATTACAACCAGTTCGTTCGAACGAGTGTGCTTTTCTAGTTAGAAATTTATATAAATTTTGCACTAATATTAATACAAAGGTAATATATTTTGTTTTATAATACTGTCAAATGTATATAGATTATTTCAATAACAATGTTTGTTTTTATATTTAGTATCAACACGAGATAAATACATTGTACAAAAAACACAATTTTCTTGGAAGTATTTGTCGACAAATACTTATACCACCAACCACAGTTATTAAACTACCAAAAAGAACGGCGAATGGTTTTACAAGTGGTCATGAAGAACTTATACCACCTAGATTGAGTTTAAGACGATTATCCAATTATAGTTTCTTGGTTTTTATGTTTGTTAGTATGTCTATAGCACGATTGACAAAGTACGTATTATTTTGATTATTGTTGTTAGTTATTAACATATTTTATCATAATTCTTCATTAAGAAATTATTTCAATATTCTTTTTCTTTGTTCTGCTTCACAGTTATGGAGTACTATGGTTATTGTGCATAATATTTTTTATATGGTCCATCTATATATTGATACGAGCAATTTTCGAACCATGGTTCAAATCAAGTACAAATACCTTTAGACCAAATACAACTGCTTTTTCAATAAACTAATAAACGAATAATCTATATTTGTAAAAAGAAGAAAAGAAACAAAAAATAATCAATTAATTTATATATGTATGTGGGAATGATTCCATAGAATGCTGAAAGAAGAAGAAGAAAAAAAAACAGTCATTAGTAAAATATAGTAATTAAATAATTTTTGGGATGTATATAAAATTAGTTTGATATTAATAATATTAACAATATTATTTATACACAATATATTTTTGTGTAAACTTTTTAACAAATTATTAGCATTGACTAAGGAATAAATTAATCAAATTTTGTATAACTATTGTTGAAAGGAATTATTAATAAAAAAAAAAAAAAAATAATAAAATGAAACTGTGGTAAAACAAAAACAAAAAATAAATAATCAATCCCAAATCTTCAGTTAAGCCATTGGTAAAGAGTTATCTTGAAAATGGGATATAATTTATTGCTGTAGAAGTATCATTATTCAATCAATATTACATACATACATACCATCAATTATGATTTCTTCTGTTAGTCGTATTACGTATACAGATCTGTCCAACAGAACGTATGTGTACATATGTACTTTGAATGCGTATATACATGGGATACAGTAGTTCGTTAACGTCGATATTGTGAAAAATACGTTGCAAGATCTGACGAAAATTGTACCCTTTCCAATCCGAATCAATTACCGTTGTAAGATTATTGAAATATTACAACATATATATTCCATTTTAGATTGAACAATAAATAATGTTGGGATTTTTAATTATTTATGTTTCAATTAATAATACTAATTACTTTTCTTTTTTTAATTAAAAATTTGTTTTAATATTTTATATGTAAATTCAAATGTAAATTATTATTATTGCGTATATTGTATTATGAAATATTTATATATTTATTAGTATACTTTTATATATATAATAAAGTGTTTTATTATTTACTTTCTTTGTAATTATTAGAAAAATGTGCGCCTGTATGTATGCAACCCTCCAGACACACTTTGAAAATGTTGCGCCATCTGTCGGGACGAAATTTTTGTCTGCCCGAAAGATAGGCAACCCGTCATACATACGTGTATAAACAGTTTTGACTGCAAAAAAAATTCCGTCCCAGTAGATGGCGCTCGCAAGCAACATTTTCAAAATGTGTCTGGAGGGTTGCATACGAATCAGGCGCACATTTTTACAATTAAATCAATAATATAAATAAATAATTACAAATTAATAGTACAAATAATATTATAATAATATTATATAATAAATTATCGTCGAAATTTGTTTGTTTAAAGGTTTCACTTCCAACTTGTGTGATATTTTTATATATTCATTTTATTTTATATCGTTGTATACATATATTTATCTGTAATCTTTTTAATACTAGGAAGAATAGATAAGCCTCATCGAAATGCCATTTATTAACAAGCACAGCTGCACCTGTTCATTTGTCAATTTTTTTTCTTTTTTTTTTTTTTTACTAAAAAAAAAAAAGAGATTAGAAGGAAATAAAAATGATGGGTTAAACAAATATTTAAATTAATACGAATTTTTGCCATTTAAATAATAATTATTTTAAATGTGTGATATATCTAATTTCTCTTAATTTCAATCTTCCTGTAAAATAGAAAACAAAAAAAAACAGAAACAAAAACAAAAAAAATTACTTTAAATCAGTCTAATTTTTTCTACTGTGCAATAAAGTTTCGTACTTTTATTAGCAACTGTATGGCGCTTAACGAAGGTGTACTCTTTATCAACGAGATACCTAATCTCGAGTAAATTTTCATTTAACAAAAAAAAAAAAAAGAGAAAAAAAATATAAGAGAGAGAAAAAAAAAAGAATTCTTTCTCAGGTATCTTTGAAATTGATATTAATTCAAATGAATAAATATATTTCATATACTTTTAGTTAATATTCGATCAAATTTGATCAAAATTTAACCAAACATTTGATAACATTAGAGACTAATTAAAAAAAATAAAGAGATTACATTAAGATAATTGATGGGTGAAAATTCATAAGAAGAAAAAAAAAAGGAATAAATTCCTAACGTATGGTAACCATGGTAAAGAAAGAAAAAAAAAAAAAGAAAAAATCAAATAAAATCTCTCACATAGAGGTAAATGAAAACTTGAAACCTCGAGAGTACCTACGTGGTGGCATTTTACGTGCGCGAGACCTTTTAATTGGATCTCGCAAAGTTGTCACAGGATACGATGACAGAAATTTGTAATACTTTCAGATGCGAATAAGCTTACCCCAAAAGAAAGAAAGAAAGAAATTTCCTTGTGGTTACTTTTATTAGAATTTTCTTAAAGAAAGAAAAAAAATAAGAGAGAGAGAGAGAGAGAGAGAGAAAAATAAATCCCAAGACATTTCAATCTTTCGTAGATATGAAATATATTTGTTTTTTCATTTGTCCCAGGACACAGATATGAACGAATAAAAAAAAAAAACATATCAAACGTCATATTTAAATCTGAAAAAATATTATTTCAATATTTTACCGATCGATATTATCATCTTTTTAATATAATGTATAATATATGTATAAATCGAATAAGAGTGAATTGAAATTTGTCGTTCGTAATATTTCTTTAGAAATTATTATTATTATTTGCTTAAATTTTTTTTTTCATAATCATTGAAGTCGTGTCTATTCGTTGTATCAAGACGAATAGCTGAAGAGATATTCCACCTGACTTGGTACGACACCATCATCACCATTAGATATATTAACCCATTACAGTTGATTTTCATTCGAGGTTTCCGTAACACGAACACGACCTATTTTCAATTGAAACTTTTTTTCATTTGAACAAGAATCAACAATATAATGTTGTCTTCAAAAAAAAAAAACAAAAAAAAATCACAAGAAGAATTGATAAAGTAAAAAAAGTAAAGTAAACTAATTGATAAAGTATGCAAATTTTATATGATTTATCCATGGTGTTAATACGAATTTCTTATATTATATTATATATAATATATAATATATTAATTTGTTATAGAATAATTCTAATATATAATAGTTAATTCTAATATATAATAGTAATTCTAATATATAATAATTCTAATATAGAATAATTCTAATAATAATATATTAATTGTTATAGAATATATAATATAAAATATTATATATTAAATAATAATATAAAATATATATAAATAATAATATATAAAATATTATATATATATATTATATAAAATAATATATATATATATATATATATATATATATATACTATATATTTAACTAACTATATTATAATATTAACTAACTATACTATAACATATATATATATATATATATATATATATATATACTATATATTTAACTAACTATATTATAATATTAACTAACTATACTATAACTAACTATATTATAATATTAATGAACTATACTATAATTAACTATTACTAACTGTATTTTAATATTAATTAACTATACTATAACTAATTATTACTAACTGTATTATAATATTAACTAACTACAATTTTGTAATAACAGATTATTATTGCAATTAACATGTAGGACTAGTTTTGCAAAATATAATTTTAGTATATAATATCAATGAAATTAATAATAAAAAGAAAAAAAAATACAGTTTCCAATAAAAAGTTATTTACTTCTTTTATACATGTCCCTTTTTTTTTTAAATAACTATATAATTATAATACTATAAATATATATATATATATATATATAACTCTATCTAAACTATATAATAATAATAATTAATTATACAAACACATAACTTGGAAAAATGAACTAAACAATCAGATAATTATACACAAAAACCTTATTTTAATTGTGAAGTATGATTATCATCACTATCACTTTTTTCACTAAATCCATAGAACTATAAATCCATAACTATTAAGACAAATATATTGTGTTAATTATTCTTCTTTCTTATGGTAAAAAGATGATCGAGAATAAACCAAGAGGAAAGAAGTTTAAAGGAAAGAATCATTGAATTTCTTCAACGTGCCTAGACGCGTGGTCTTTATGCAATGTCAAACGCTCTCTTGTGGACTAGTTAAGGACAATGAGTTCATCTGAATTGTCTCCAATGGGCTTGTTCACCGTTCGTTAAGGCTTACACATACCTGTTTATACGTGTGTGTATGTATGTGTCTCACTTTAAGTCGATGACACATACCTACACGTTTTTGTCATTGTGTCAAAATCATCAATCATCAATCGTCTGGTCACATATTACTTTCTACATATAATTACTTCCTCTTTTTGATATTTTAATATTCGAGTTATGTGTGTTACCATTACTAAAAGTAATTAAACTTATACATATACATATATATATATAATATAATATAATAAAATATATTATATTATTATAATATATAATATATTATTATTAATTATAATGATATTATAACATAATATTATATGACAT
>NW_015148988.1:1410867-1439852 GCF_001465965.1 Polistes dominula | reverse complement strand
TATATATATATATATATATATATATATATATATATGGTAGGGAGGAAGGGGTGGTGTCATGTATGTAGTATGTATAAAACAGGAAAGAGAGAAAGATGAAATGTTTGTTTTGCTTTTCTGGCACGGAATCGATGATGCTCTTTTCACAAATACGCGTATAATAACAAAATCATATTTCTGTTATTTGTCAAACAAAAAAAAAAAAGAATTGGAGCACATTTTTTTTTTTTTTCTTTAAAATAACAAAAATAGTAAGAAGGAAAATGAACAAACATATATATATATATAATAATTATAAGTATCGAATTAAAAGATTTGATATGGGGTTTAACTCTTTGGGGCACGATGGGATTAAAAGTTTCTCACCTTTTTGGTACACCGTAATGCACGATGGGACGTTTTTAGTCCCACCTCGAAATATTATTGCAATAGTTACACACATACTCATGAGTTTATATTTCGTCTTATTTACCCTAAGCAATTGGTTATTAATTTGTTTTTGGTTATTAATGTTTTGACATTATATGTAATACCTTTATTAATAAAAAATATATACCAATTTTGTTTAATGCAACATAATAGGGCTATTTTACTATCTGTAATTCTGTGTTGCAAAGAGTTAAGTAAACATTGAATATTTGTATGTATGAATAATTAATTTTATAGGTATAATCTGTGTATGTTGGATCACCGGCACGTTGGTTGGATTTTTACCACTTTTAGGATGGAATGCTGGAAAGAAATCCGACGAAAAGTGTATTTTCACTCAGGTGATGGACTACGATTATCTGGTCTTCCTATATTTCGCCACCATCATATTTCCAGCTTTATTAATCGTCGCATTTTATGCCCTTATTTATAGGGTTGTAATAAAACAGGTCAGTTTCTAAATGAAAATGAAATGATATGGAATCATCGAGACCGACCATTTTTTACTCGATAACTATCCCTTTAAACTAACATAAAAATGTTTTCTTTGTCGAGTATTCCTTTATCGATTGCAATGCATTAGATTACATTTCTAATATTTAAATAGATTTTCATACTAATCTTAAACTTAGACGTTGATACTTTTTACTTTTTTTTTTTTTTTTTTAACTAACATCAGCACTTAACCCTCAAATGCAAAAAAATAAAACAAAATTAATTGGTGTGTACAAATGTGAGATACTACATAATAATCTCTTACTTCATTTCTAACATAGATACTTAAATTCATACATGCATACTTACATGCATACTTACATGCATGCATGCATACATTTTTTGGATCATTCAAAAACAATCTCTATCTATCTTTCTATCTCAGTCAATAGATCTTTCATCATTTAACACCTATCGTAACAAATGTGATCTTTGAATTAAATAACATTATTTAAATTCAGGATAAAAGTCCCTTTTTGGATTCGGGGGTTAAGATGCAACGACGAACTTCCAAAGATCCAACAAAGTCTCGGTCACGTTTGCTCGATGGGAAAACACGATCGACAGGATGCTTTCAGTTGCAGCAAATAGTCACGATGAATCCTGGACGTCGTACCGGAGGTGGTAGCATTTCTGGTCTAGCTGGTTGTACCACTTCTTCGATTAGAGCTGGAACTGGTGCTGGTGGTGCTGGTGATGCTGGTGGTGCTGGTATTGGTGCTGGTGCTGGAAGTAATCATCATACAACCGGAACTATGCAACGTTTCAAGAGGGATGTCAAGGCCACTCAAAATCTATCCCACATAGTAATATTCTTCATCATCTGTTGGTTTCCACTTTACACGATTAACTGCGTTATGGCTTTTTGTCCTCAATGCCAAGTGAACGAATTCTTCATGAACCTATGTATAATTTTATCTCATTTGAATTCAGTCGGAAATCCTCTTCTTTATGCCTACCACCTTAAAGATTTTCGCGAGGCATTGAAGAATTATTGGCGATTGTTATTTTCTAATGGGGAAGTTAAATCTAGCGTCCCTAACGTTATGCATGAAAGAGGAGGCTCTTTTGCTGGCTCGCAAAGACAATATCAGAGACAATCTTTCGCTGGTACTTTACCAATTGGGAGACAAAGGTCCAGTCTTTTGAGACAGGTAATTCAGAATTGTTTTCATAAATTGATAAAACCCGTTGTTGGTGTTGTTGTTGTTGTTTGTTGTTCAGGTTACGGATTTCCAAGCTAAAGAAATGTCTTCGTTGAGTCGAGCATCTTCCATTCGTGACAAAAAACAACGAGACGAGATACCATCGAATTCTTCATCACCGAGTGAAACAAAACGACGTATCATCGGCACCGAATATCCATTGAACGACGAGTCTAGTCTTTCATCTGCAAATGAAAAAAATTATTCAGAACATTCCGAATCTGTTGGTGGTGGTGGTGACACACCGTCAATCGATTCTCTACCGATGGAATTACAAATTTATAAAAAAGAACTCATGAACGTTGTTCCAACATCTGCGGAAGTAGATCGTTCCGATCATTCCGAAGAACACCCACCCACCTCGATTTTCATAATTGAAGCGGATGTTAATCGAACTGTGTCGAATCGAAATAAATGCGAAGAGGATTCCTACGAGAGGCAGGACGAAAGAGGATAATCCTTATTCAAAGAATAATTTATGGTTTCAACGATATGTACGATAATGTATTGCATGCATGTATAGGCAATTTGAAAATTGATTTCGATCTGATTGGTCGACGATTAATGTCGAATTGGAAAGCGCGAAATTTGAATGTTCGATGTTGATACTATACTTATGTATGACAGAAAAATGTCTTCATCGTGTGTACAATATTTATTTTAATATATATATATATATTAATATATTTAAATAAATATTTATAGTTTCGTTTGTGGTGAGTATAATTAAAAAATCGTTAAGACTGTTTGTACAAAGGTTATATCGACTGACCATATGGAGATTAGGTTTTTTTTTTCTTCTTCTTCTTCTTTCTAATTTTAGATTTCACGAGCAAACGAAGATCGATATCTACTCATACGATTCATTAAACGATCTTCATCTTATATGAGTCACGTGTGTATGTGTGTTTAAGTAGATAAAATGCTATTATGTGAATATCGATAAATTACTTATGATAAGTTACTGAAAACATATCCATGACGAAACTAAAGATCTCATTGAAATGTCCCGAATTATCTATCTCGCAAAAAGGTGCATGTAAAAATGTAATGATTCCTATGTTTTACAATCTAATACGTAAATATAATTATTGTATAGATAATTGAATAATTGTTGTGTTTAATTTAAGGATACATAAATGTATTTTAGCAAGTAAATAATATCGAATTAAATTTATAATATAAATATTCGACACATAACCTACCCGTTATGTAAAACGAATATTATTACACCATTGTGTTGTATTAAATAAATGTAATTTAAATGAATTTAGAAAGATTCATATAGTATATTCGAATATACATTTTAAATTAAAGATTCCATTTTTATTATTTGAATTTAACCGCTGCGACATCGATCAATCTGGCGGAAAACTTACGAACTAAATTGGACGAATCAAAATAATTGAAAATATAACGATTCTAATAAAATCCCGCGCTTTTTTTTAGTTGACGCGTTGAGTGCTAACCTGTTGCACGTGTTGCATCGCGATCACGCGTTATTTTTAATATAAACAAATGAAATCGTTTTCTTTTTTTTTTTTTTACATTATTGAATAAGTAATGCATTGATAAAACAACAAACACCAATATGGATCCAAGCGAAGTTGTATTTCTTGCTGAAAAAAAACTTGTCACGATAGTGCCAAATTTTAGTTTCGGTGCAATACATTTGATAGCCGGTAGTATAGGACCATTTCGTGCTGGTTTACCTTTAAAAGTTCCAATTTGGCTGGCAGTAAATTTAAAACAACAACAAAGATGTCGTATAGTTAATCCAGAATGGATGGAAACCGAAAATTTAGAGGAGGTTGCAGAAACGGAAAAACTTTCCAAGTAAACGTTACTGTCATCATTTTTTTTTGTTTTTTTTTCGGGGTGTGCAATGAATGTAAAATATTATTTTGTAAAATATGATTATTATTTTTAATTATTGTTAGATTGTTCACACCAATGCCAAGCAGTCATTACATGGACGAAGCTCAACTTTTACTTAGCGTAGCAAGTGACGATATACACGGATCAGAAAAAATAAGAACGGCTATTAAAGTACATAAAAATAAATCTATAATTAATCATTTCTTTTACCATTCGCGTCTACCATTATTATAATTAAATATATATATTTTTGTCTAGGATATATGGGATTTAAGAATGTCTAAATTACGTACATCTGTAGATTCATTCATAAAAAGTGATACGACACACGCAAGACTTGATCATCTTACCATGATGGAAATCAATAGTATACGTCCATTATTACCACATACTTTAGATCAGATATTAAGAATTCAATCCGTAAGTAAATATTTTCTAATTCAAAATGATAACACATATAATCAATAATGATAAGTAAAAATAATCTCATTGATTATTTGATTTGATTTTATTTTAGAATAATAGCAATGCAGGAAATACTACTACTTCTCAATAAAAAAAAAAATACTCTACTCATTTTTCATGACAAGGATAAAAAGGATTATTAATAATAAAATTTGTATATATATATATAACTATATATATATATATTTTTTTTTATGTCCACATATGAATGTTACTTAATCGTTTTATTACTTAATTTACTTGATCTCAGTACATCATACAGTCACTAGCATCTCAATCACAAGTTATCATTATCACTATTATTAATTAAATGCATATTTACAGTGGTAAACCTCTTTCCAATCTTTTTACTTTATCATCATTTATCTTCTACGGTTTCTCACATTATTTACATTCTTTTAAACTTATAGTATACAGTCCCTTAATCATCTTTGATTTCACGCCTTAAAAAGATAAATACTTATATATATATATATATATATGTATGTGTAAATTGTAAAATTTAAGGCAACTTGTAATATATATTATATATAATCGAAATGTAAACTTTTTCAAATAAGAAAACTTATTAATTCATTAATTAAATCGGCTTACTAATTAATAAACAAATATGAAATATATCAAATTCGTTAAATATTAGAAATAATTTCAAACGATATCTTAACATATATGCATGTATGTATGTATATATATATATATACATATGATAAATGTTTTATATGTACATACATATAAAACACGAAGTAACAGGAGCATAATTCTTCCTAAATATAATTGTAATTGTATTATCAAAATTGTAACGTACTAATATTTGGTGGTAAAATCGCGACGCATATTGTAATTGAAAATTCGTTGTATATCTGGAGCTGTGTTGTGCTTATAACAAATCGTACAAAATATCATCATTTCTGTCAATTATATGTAGATATAAATACGGAGTATACAAATAAAAAATGGTATGTGGTGTATGATTTATCAAATGAGAATACGAGCAGCATAAGTAAAGCACTTCGTAATATCAATAAGTTATTAATACTATAAATATAGTTTGCGTATTAAAAAAGAAAAAAAAAAGATTTCAATTGAAAAATCTATCTCAATTTGAAATAACTGATAATAATATTAATTATAAGTACGTACGTGTTTATGTGTGTATGCGAATATATTGATTTATATAATATATTTATATATATATAAAAAAAAATCGCAACCATATTCTATAGTATAATAATTCTAAGACAAACCAATAAGTTGTTTTAAAACAGTCTCTGCCATAAGTACCATAATTTTCTATCTGAAGTACCATTATCACAAAATATTAGGATTGAACGTATCGTCAAATCTCTCTCGTACGAATATCGCTCCATTTTCTTAAAATATTGAATTATTTATCAACGAAGGAGTATAACGATATTTAACATTTTCTTTTTTCCTCTCTTGTAAACCACACACATATGCGATATTCGAGCATATTTATGTATTATTAAAAAGAAAACGATTTCATCCTAATTAAAGATCTTGTTTTCTTTGATCCTATCTTCTCAAATTGTTGGTTTTTTTTTTTTTTAAATGTTCCTTAAACAGCGACAATTTTACTAGGATCTACTTTAACCCGAATGAACATTGTATCGTCCTTTACAAAATGTCGTTTTTTAACCATTTCATGTGAAACAAATCGTGGAAATCCAAAACCAAGAGAATCTGGTTCACGACTGGGCCTTTGAAAATTTTTCCAAGTTGGATCTGGTATAAAACTTTCAACTATATTGCAAGCTTTCTCTGCTACCACCGTTTGATCGAACATAGTGAAAGACACGCTGTGAGAAAATGGCCATCTTAACAGAGCATCGTATTCACCAGGTAGAATTTTGATGTATATAGAAATGTGGCTTCCTTCACCGGTTCCATTTCCATTTAGAAAAACTGAAGCCTGTAATAAATAAATAAATAACGAATATAATAATAATTCGAAATAAAATCGATTCTCTTTAATTTATAAATTTTCTATACGTTAGCGTTAATAATTATAATTAATAATTATAAATTAATAATATAATTATTATAATGTTTTCTTGTTAAAATAATTATTAAAACTACGACAGAAATAATTGTTTATTTATTTTATACGAATAAAATACAATATTAACACTTTAATGGCCGCTCACAGAACATTTATGTGATAGCCGAAAGAACCGTTATTTATTTCTAACTTTTTATATATTTAAAATTATATAAAATTAAATTTATTGTTAAATTGTTGTTATTGTTTTTTTTGTGTGTGTGAATTTAATAAAGTTTTTTTAAATTAATTTTTCAAAAATATTACCGGCGGCTCCCTTGGCGACTGCTTAGACGTGCGGCCATTAAATTGTTAATATATAATAAAAGTATAATAATAAATAATAACCTGCAGCTTGTATCCGTATTGACTAGTGTAAAAGGGTGGACTGATAAGTTCCATTCCTTCCTTGGCCCTTGCCTCGGACATTTTTGCAGTATAATCAGTGATTTTCCATATAAGAGTTCCAGTATAATTTAACGAAAGTTTACTTATTGCAGATTTTAAACTTGTTATTTGATGCTGTTGCTTCGTCACCACACTGCACATTAAACTGAGATGCATTTTAGCTGACTCCTCTAAATGTTTGTCCAAAGAAAATCTGTTACCCTATAGCAAACAATAAAAAACTGAGCATCATAATACAAGATATTACAATATTTAATTGTCATACATTAAAGTATTGAAATAAACCATTAATATTATTGCAAAAAGACAACAACAAGAAGAAAATGTACCTTAAAACGACAACCAGCATCTTTAAACGTGCACGACAACAAATGTGTCGTGCAATGATCTTTAAGATGAACTTCGAGATCTTCTCTTGGTAAAACTGCGGTCTCGCAACGATGAGGACACGCTACTGGAAAACGTCCACATTTTGCGTGGTGAGCACCGAGCGTGTCAAAAACAAATTCCTTGTTGCAATAACGACAAGCGACCAGTCGCTTGGCGCATTCACCCAATTTGTGTTGGCCTAAGTGTCTTCTTTGAACTTTCATTCCACATTTGTTCTCACAGTACAACGGCTCGTATCCGCAGGTACCTGTGTGTTTCTACAAAAATAAAAATGATACAATGACCAAATGTAATTAACACAGAGACAATAATTATCATCATTAACAAATATACAATCAAGAATTATTTTTATAGTCAATTGTGTTTGTTCAATTATGTTATATTTATATACCTCAAGGGTGAGGCCGGTAAATTCTTTGGCACAAAAATCGCAACGAGCCCTCCGTTGGGCGCAAGTATATTTCAAATGGTCCTCCATTAATACTCGGGGTATCATTGCACCACATTTATTACTGCAAGGAACTGCATCGTGTTTGCAGGTATTCAAATGAGCCTGTAAATTTTAATATATTTATATTAACTTTATTATATTTTTTGTTAATGTTTTTCTTATTGAATTTTTTTATATAAAAAAAAAAAACAAAACAAGAAATTCATACGACAAATACCTTTAATTTTCTTAATTCATCTGACCATTTGCAACCATCTTTGTGATGTATGCAATAAACGATGGATCCCATTATTGCCTTTTCAGCTTCCAAGTCGTGGAAATTCTGTAAAAGAAAAATAAGAGAAGAATAAATACAAAATTCGTGTGACCTGTTATTATATTTGATAGAAATTATTTTTACATTTATAAAAATTAACATAAGTGTATAATATAGTAATACATAATGATCTCGCTGTAAAGCGTGCCCAATAGAGCACATAACAGTCATTCGCATGAGATCCGTTAGATTTGCGTAAATCTATTTTGCGGTCCCGCTGTTCACTTTACCTTATTCGTCAAGTTTAATTGCATAAAACTTAAAAAAAAAAAGTATAAAGAAAAAAAAAATGGAGAAAGAGAGAAAGAAAACATAAAATCAAACGAACATAAAATGAAACGAAAATAAAACCAAAAAAAAAAAATAAAAATAAAAATAGAAGGACTTGTACAAAAAGAAAAAGAAATAAAAAGAAGAGAAGAAGAATCTTTGAAAGAAAATAAAAAAATAAAAAATAAAAATGATATTAAATAATATTATGTAAAAATAATTAACTCCTACTTTATTTATACTAAATAAATTTCAAGAGACATGTACAATGCAATGATGAGAAATGAAATGAAATCAAATGATTTCACTTGTGCTTAATTAATCCAATATAAAAATAAATAAACTTTATAAACTTGGGAGGGGGTGGAGGTGGGAGGAAGGGAAGATACGTTTGCATTATGGGTTATGTCATTATTGATGTGGATTTCCTTATAAGGTTTTCGTATAACAGTAAATCATCTAACTAACGGAACTTTCACTTTAATTGTTAAACGAAATTTTTTATGATGGTGTCGTTAACAATATATCACATAAATTTACAATTGGTTGTTCAAAAAAATATATATAAAAGTACTATTGTAATAATGGATAGGAAGTATTATTAAAAAAAAAATGAAAAATAAAATTTCTAAAGGAAAATGGCACACAATACAAAAAGTTTGTATCATAGGAAAGTTGGATTAACTTCCAACAACAAAGTTTATACAAATTTATAACAAAATTTGCATATATATATTGCAATAATGGATAGGAAAAATTATTAAAAAAAGAAAAAAAAAAAGTACAAAATTTCCAAAGAAAAATGGCACACAATACAAAAAGTTTGTATCATAGGAAAGTTGGATTAACTTCCAACAACAAAGTTTATACATATTTATAACAAAGTTTGTATATATTTGTATATATTGCATATATTATGTATATTTTATTTTGTAGACTTGAAAAACAACTAATTGAATATCATATAATGTTTGAATGTTTGAATCTTTGAAGGAAATTGCAATAACTCTGAAGTAGTAGGGTGTATCCTTGCTAAAGATTTTCAAACTAAAAAGGAAAGCAGCTGTTTCTCGACACAATAAATGTATTTCTTGGAAGTCGAAGATCCAATATAAGTACACAAATACATATATATATATATATATATTTATATATACATATGTATGTCGGAAATAGTGATATGTAATGGTTCGATGCAGGAGGTTATGCCTCGTGCAAAGTCCAAGCGGGTGGTGATGGTTCTTTAAAAGCTTCAAACATACCCAATAACTATTTTAACTTACGATTAAATATTAATCCTTTACTTTGATTTTTATTAACAATCTAAAATTCAAATTTATAAGTATTATCGAAAGTAATTCGACCTAACAAATTGAACTTTACAAAATTGTATTCTTATGACATTAATATGACACAATAATTCAACTTAACAATTATACTTTGTAAAATTGTATTCTTATGATATTAACAAATAAATATTTTTTTTAAAAATATATATATTAAATTCTTTAGGATCCCTTGTTATCATCGATGCTACAAGAAGATCGGTGAAACGCGTGGGTGGAGTTGTTTCGTTCCTTCGAAAACAACACGAGTGGTTTCAGAGACTTCGTTTAAAGGTCTTGTCACATAAGAGAATCAAATTGATTTATTTTTATCCTAATACGATTTATTTATTAAATAAATAAATATTTATGTATTAGGTGTAGACATTAATTTGGTCCATTAATTTAGCTCATAAAATGCATTTATTTCAAAAGATAATGAATTAACAACGAATTAATCAAAATATTGTCCATCACTGCTTACAACTTGTCATATCTATTAAAATAAATTATTATCAAAATTTGTAAAGATTTATGAACCAATTATAAAAAAGTAATATAAAAAATTGTTAAGAGACWAAAAAGGGGACACCACACCACCACCACCACCACGTGTTTGTTTCGTATTTGCATTTGCATTTCTCGTGTTGGACACACCCGGTATATATGGCCGATGTCTGGAGGTGCTTGCAAGTTGAAACCTGCACGACCAGCAAGGTCGAGGAACCTAACGCAACCAGCCGCTGGCTGCCGGCGAGATATAAACACTGACCAGGAATGGAAAAGACAAACCTGCCTTGGAGAGTTTCAGGATTGCGACAAAAAAACATATATGTATGTGTGTGTGTATATATATATATATCAGGTGAATAGAATTAATAAAACGTTCGTTCACATAACTCGTTTATCTATTTAATTTTTTTTTTTTAAATTAATTTTCTTTTTGTATTTTTTATTTGGAATCCTTTGAACTCGAGGAAAATTTTTGTTTAAATGTTCAATGTGTTTTAAATGTTTAATGTGTGTTAAATATTAAAAAAAAAATTTGTTTAAATGTTTAATAAAAGAATTTTTAATGTGTTTGATAAGAATATTTTGTTAGTAAATTTAATTTCTAGAATTTTAATCTCTAAATTTTTAAATTTCTAAAATTTTAATCAATTAAAATTAAAATTTGTTAAATTTATATTTATTAAAATTAAAATTTGTTAAATTTATATTTATTAAAATTAAAATTTATTAAATTTAATTTCTAAATTTCTATAATTTTAATTTATTAAAATTAAAATTTATTAAATTTATATTTATTAGTCTTAATTTCTAAATTTCTTCTTCGAAAGAACTCAATGCAAAATTATACACTCATATATATATATTTTAAATTGTTAATTAAAAATTTACCTTTCTTCCAAAAGAAAATATACATTGTCATTCAATTATAAAAAGTTCAAATATATACTTTCGAAAAAAAAAAATTGTAATAAAGAAGGCTTGAATTGTGTATAAGAAAATATATTTTTAAATATATAAAATCAATGATAATATTTCATTTTTCTATTCATCGGACAAACAAACGTGACGACACGTGTTTCTAATATTTTTTTTCTATTTCTTTTTTTTTTTTTTTTAACAGAGAAAAACAGATTATACATGTATGCATTTCTCATTCGAATTCTTTAACCCCTCGTGTTTGCTTCACGCGCTTTTAAACATGGCGGTATATAATCTTTGATCCTTGACAGAGTTTTTTCTCTTCGTAGAAAAAAAAAAAAAAAAAAAAAAAAGGAAAGAAAAAAGAAATAAACGAGACAGTAGTTGTGTTTATGATCTTAAAATGTTTTCGCGGTATTTTCTTTGAACAACAAACGAAACAAAAACACACACACACGCACACATTCATAAAATTGAATAAATAATTCCCCCTCTTATTATATTCTCTGAGATCAAAAAATGATTTCATTAATTTTCCTTTTTTTTTTTTTTTCATCGTCTGCTAACTTAAACCAATCACAATCGTTCATTTTCTTCATAAAATCTATTTAGCATACTTTGTTCATCTCATCAGACTCATCGTTATTACATTCGATGTGATAATTTTATCATTTAACATTCTTGTATTTGTTCAAAAGATAAGAACCATGAAAGACAAATATGAAAAATAACAAAATAATACATTGAAGAGAGAGAGAGAGAGAGAGAGAGAGAGAGAGAGAGAAAGCTTACATAAGTCGAGTAACACCTTGAATATGACACGATGATGTATGTTCTTCAGTTTGGTGGATGCTGTAATACTAGTAGTAGTAACAACAACAACAACACCATCAGCATCACCATTAGCATCTGCATCAGCAGCAGATGTTTCAAAGAAAACGACCACCGAAAATTGTATTACCGAATGACGTGGTGTTATTACGTAAAATAAGAAAGTTGTTCGCCAAATTTGTTGGAACAATGTATAACCCCCATAAAAAAAAAAAAAAAAATAAGAAGTAATTGTAATAATTAACAATAATAATAATAATTAATTAATTAATTAAAGTTAACGTTATTCATTATTAGAAGAAATAAAATTTATAATTTACAATTTACAATTTACAATTTAGTTTATAAAGTTTCCAATTCTAAATTTATTAAAATAAAATATAAAAAATATGAATGCTAGTATAATAATTTCAATAAAAAGTTTAAATAATAATAATAATAATTAGTTAACGTTAATGTTATTCATTATTATAAAAAAAATAAAATTTATAATTTACAATTTACAATTTAGTTCAAAGTTTCAAATTATAAATTTATTAAAATAAAACGTAAAAAATATGAATGCTAGTATAATAATTTCTATAAAAAGTTTAAATAATAATAATAATAATTAGTTAACGTTAACGTTATTCATCATTACAAAAAATAAAATTTATAATTTACAATTTACAATTTAAAATTTAGTTCAAATTATAAATTTATTAAAACCCAATGTAAATAACACGAATGCAAATATAATATAATTTTGATATAAAAAGGTTTTGAATAATAATAATAATTATAATAATAATCAGTTAACGTTAATGTCATTCATTATTACGAGAAATGAATAATGCAATTTACAATTTATAAATTACAATTTACAATTAACAATTTTTAGTTCAAAATATAAAATTTTTAATTTATGAAAACCCAACGTAAATAACAGGAATGTATGTATGGTAAAATTTCGATAAAAAAATTTATATACCATATATATTATGCTATAATGAAACATTGAATAAAGGATCATCCTCAAGGTCTTCATCTCGACTCTTATCGGAAACAAATTAGTATAGTCGACGTTAGGCGCGTTCCAACGATTCCAACTTGAAACCCTCAGGCGTTAAAGTTACAAGTCCCATGTGACGTCACATCGAAATAACGGACACGAGATCCTTTACGTTCCACTTACTTTTCTTTATACTACAAAAAGTCATCGCGTTGTGAAATATGCAAAAGATCATGCTTAGAAGTTATCATCTATTTATCTCATTTATTATATCTATTATATTATCTATTTATAATCAAGTTTCAATATATTGGTTAATATTTTTGTTTTATAGTTGAAATAATATCAAATACAACAAAAGGATCAAAATTGTAATTAAAATTTAATTATATTTAATATAAATTATTAATTTAATAAAATTTAATTCAATTTAATTTATAAAAATATACAACAACAAAATAAATATAAATAAATAAATATATACATATATATATAGATATAGATATAGATATAGATAGATAGATAGATAAGATTAGATATTTAAATCAAAATATGAGTCCTTATATAAACAAATACAATTTTAATAGAAACTATCGAATTTATAAAAAAAAAAAAAATATTATTATTTAAAAAAAAAAATAAATATACGTTACATGTGCATAACTCTTTCACCTATGAAACTTTCTCCATAAAACTATAAATGACATAAGAGTTAATTAGAATTTGTCCAATTGAGAAATATATTATATTTCTCATCGTGTATATAATTAAAGAAACTCGATTTAATCAATAAATAAAATAATATAAAATAAATTACATTTATTTGATATTACCTATATATCTCGAGTTACATTATAATCAAAAATAATCAATATATTTATAAAATTATAAACGACATTCGTAATCACTTGTATCTACCTATATACTTATCCTACCTATACTTATTATATACTATACCTATATACTTATTATATTAAATAATAAAAAATAAAAAAACCATGAAAAAGAAAGTTTCTCGAGCACGACAAACAACAACAACAATAACTACACAACAAAGACAACAACAGAGGTCCCTCAAAGGGTTAATTTTCTTCTTCCGTTTCTTTTGCCTTTCCCTAAAGATTTCTTCATCCCTTTTCTATGTCTATCTCTGTCTTTTCTCTTTTCCTTTACTTCACGGGTCACGAACTCTTTGAAATCCCTGAATGGCGACCCACGAGAATAATTTATGGGGTTTTGAAGGCTTTCCGCTCGAAAGCGTATACACACACACACACACACACACACACACACACATTAAACTATTTCTCGGGAAGGATAATATATATTCGATATATATATATAAGTATGTGTATGTATGTATGTATTTATTTATATGTGTGTGTGTATATATATACATAGTCGACAGGAAGTTTTCCTTTCGCACGCGATGCCTGGTTCTCCTCCTACCTTCCACGATGTCAGAAAAAGGATCAAACTGTAGGTAGCACTGCAAAAGAGAAAATCACGAACCATGACGTTTCTCAAACCCACAGGAACCATCCTTCGGTTTCGATGAAAGGAATCCCCCATTCGTCAAAGTTAAATAAAAATAAAAAAAAATTTACTTGTTCCGTTATTATTATTCTCTTTATAAACGTGTTTCGTAAGAAGATATGGTTGTTCAAGAAAAAGAAAATCTTTTTTTCAATACCAAAATTTCCTTTCGATAAAATGTAAATAAAAAAAAAAAAAAACATGAATTCGAAATTTGTTCTAATCGGTTGATAGACAAAATATAACAATAAATGTTAGGTTGTCCTAAAAGTTTCTTTCTTTTTAGTAATTCTACAGGAACAATATTTTTTATGTTGATTTTAATATATATATAATAATAATAATAATAAAAAATATTATAATATATATGTTTTTTTCTGGTATAATAAATTAATAAATAAATAAATATTATATATATATATATTATAATATATTTATGTTTATGTTGAATTTAATGTATATATTATATTATAATATAATTATTATATAATTATATATTACAATATTGTTCAACTTATCATAAAAAAAAAAGAAAAAAAAATTACAATTAAAAAGGGACGACCTAATAATACAAAAAAAAAAAAAAAAAATAAAACAATATTGAAAATTACAAACGTCATTTTTGAACATAATTGACTAATTTCTAAATAAGTAATAAAATAAATATTAAATAATAAATAAATAATCAATTTTGAACTTTAATCACAATTTTATACCTGGTGTTTTTATTTTACTTTTTTTCCATTAGTTTGATCGTAAATTTAGAAAATAAAAAAATGGAACCTGTGCTAGGAGACACACCACACTTGTGTGTTATTACGTGTGTGTGTGTATCTTAAAGTTGTGATTCAAGAATGAGACAAGAACGATCAGGATGCTCAGATTATTTTCTACCTTTCGCCAATCTGGCAAGGTCGCGTGCTTCCTCCTCTTCCTCTTCCTCCTCCTCCTCCTCCTCCTCCTCCTCCTTCTTCTCCACCTTCTTCTCCACCTCCTTCACGACGAAAAACTTGTCCGTTTGAATCCAAGCGTAACCGACACATTCGTGCATTGCTAATGTAATACACCTTTTATCTTTCTCTTTTCTTTAGTTTTCTTTTTCTTATGTGCATCCTTACCTGTGTACCTTTGATGGGAATACTTTGATTTCTAACAAAAGTTAGGTACATTCCAAGAAATAATACACTTAGAAGAATACTTCCTGTATAGTGATATTGTTTCTTTTATACAGGACGGATATTTCAAGATTACAGTCACGAATACAGATAAATATATGGGCACATGGGTTGGTCAACAATTTAAAGTATTTCAAGTATTTCATTAGTATTGTATATTATTTATATTATTTATTAAAAAATTAAGTATTTTTATTTGTATTAACTGGAATAGTATTATTTTTTATCGTTAGTATTTTTTGATAATAATATATTTATATAATATATATATATATATATATGATAATATATAATATATTTATTGTTTATATTTTTCAATTAAATTTTTGATTATATATAAAAAAAAATATTAGTATTATCTATTACAAAATACAAATACGCATTAGATTTGTATAAAATAAAGTATGTGTAACTGTAATAATAACATTTGTATAAAATTAATAATTTTAAGAATAATATTATGCTATTGCATATATTCAAATATTTAAAAAAATTCTTAATATTTAAAAAAAATATACTTTAATTTTTAATTAATATTATAATTTCAATAACAAATCCTAATTACTTGATCCACGTAATCAATTACACTCATAAAGATCACATCTAATTCATTAAAATATTAAATATTACAAATTAGAAAATAATTTATCTATCAATCAATCTATATAATATACATATTATAATATACTATAATATATATCATTTCTATAGTTATCTATATTTGAATCAAACGATCGAGATAGTTAGATAGTTAGAATATGACAATGCAGACATTGTCGTACTTCGATCGTGCTTAGAATAGAACCGTTAGAACGTGATAGAACGTTGTACGGATATCCGTGTGTATATGATGAGATTATACTTCAGATATATGTATGTTTATAAATACATAATACAACAAAACACATAAGACAGGATGTCCGGAGATTTTACGTGATACTTCAAAACGTTCGATTATCGATCATTTTATTTTGATTTTATTTCTTTTTTTTTTTTTTACTTAACAAAACTACCCTAATCATCTATGATCATAATAATGACGATGAAAATGATGATAATGATGATAATGATGATGATAATTAGGATGATTATGAACGTAGGAACGTTTCAATTCGTATTTTCCATGCGACACAATCGTGGGGTGGAAGGGAAGGGGGTAGGGGGGGGTTATAGTTAGAAGATATTTTTCTCATAGTCAAGTAACATAACACAGACACACATACACATACACATATAACAGACATTTGCAATAGAATGCAGGAAAAGTTTGAACAGAGAAGGAATGCGTTTAACAATGCGAAGGAGGAACGGTTGCTAATACCACGGAACTTCCGGTCGTGGTATTCACCATGGGAAGATGGTGAAGAAGGTGGGTCTTTTGCTTTTAAATTAACACGCCGTAATTACGGTTGCCCGTAACCATCATCATCATCATCATCATCATCATTCGTGTTATCTCGCATTCCAACGTCAGAGTGCAGGGTCACAAAGTTTGTTCTGACTGTTTCTTCTTTCCTTTTTCTTTGAATACATAACTTAATCAATTAGCTGTATTTTTTGTTCTCAAAGGTAAATAAATTAATCATAATTACAAAAGAATTTGTTTCACTTGACAAATTGGTTTGGAATAATTATTATATATTATAACGTAAGATGATTTGATTTTTTTTTTTTTTTTTTTATAAAAGTTACATAACATCAACTGACTAATTGATGTGGTGTAGCTTTTTAAAAGAATCAAATAAACAACTAACTTGAAACTACCTGTAATAATGGTTTTCACGTGTTAAATAACTGCAGTGTGATAATTTAGATCAGAAATAGCTAAGAAAATTGTGAAATGATTTTTGGTGCCGATTATAACCGACAGGAAACGATTACAACACGAGAATTCAACTTATTGTTAGTGTTACCCATGATTCATAAGAAATAAACCATTGCTGCATATAAATATATATATACATATTAACTTAATCCCCCATTTGTGATTTAGACCAAAGATGGGACTACTTCCTATTTTAAATTAATAAGCAATGATAGAAAAAAGAACACAAATGATACGTTATTAATAATAATTATTATTTTTCTCTTTTCAAAATTAGTTTAATAATCGTCATCATGGTTAGAATGATCTTTGTGGAAACATGGGTTTTAAAAGAGACGAGCACAAATGCCTTCCTTCCCCTTACTTCCTCCGGGTGTGTATAAAATAAAGCACCAACGACGAGAAGAAGGCGATAAACTGATGGTGGTGGTGGTGGTGGTGGTTATGGTGGTGGTAGGGGACAAGTAGCATCAAGAACTAACTTCGAAGAAGAAAAGTGGGGGAGAAAGGTAGCGGCGGAAGCGTGGGAACCAAGCGTAACAGATGGCCTCGACTGCTTCCGAACGAATACTCGGTTTCCTTCGTGTATCTTCGTGGGATAGGGCCCTCTTTTCGTTCGCGCGTGCTAGATTGAAGAGGAGGGGAGGAGTTGGACTGGGTCCTAACTCTTTGACCTATCGCGGCTACTCGGAACTATACCAATTTCGGGTTTCTTCTTCCTTTCCCCCCCTTTTCCTTTTTTTTTCTTTTTTAGACCCTTTAGAAACCACTTTGTAAAACTGTAGTCATCCTATTAAGAAGATATACAGAAAAAAGATGGAGTTGTTTTATTTCTTTTTTTTTTTTTTCTTTTCATTTGTATCATCATCTATTCTCATTTAAATATTATTATTACACAATATTATTAATATTATTCATGTATATAGTATATACATGATGATCTACAAAAAATACTGTAAACTGTATTACTCATTTAAATTATTATTGATTGAAATTAAAGAAACAATTCGTAATATTTTATTCCAATTCACGTAGTATTACGTATACATTTTAGAAAAAATTATTTAAAAAAATTAATAATATATTAAGATTAAAAAAATAATAAAAAAAAAATAAAAAATCTTTCATAGTAATGGCGAAAAAAAGCACACACGACCAATGGTACCACCCTTGTACAAACATCTATTGTTATCTTTCAAAAGGTATATTTTCGTGTTTTAAAACAAACTCACCCCCAAGTGTCGATGATCCTATTTAACTTACCCAGACATACACAGACGTCGTATAGTCATCATCCAATGACTATCATCATCGATAGAACATACACACGTCCCTTGAAAGTTTGTCTGTTTGTAAAAACCTTTCTATACAAAGGAGACGCAAATGTGGCGCACGTGTTGCGAAAGTGAGTCCCCTGTTGCAGTCAGCATGCGTTCATTGTGTTTGTTGTGATCGTTGAACGAACCGCAACGAATAAATCGACCGCAGCAGGGAGAAGAGACGAAAGAAACGAGCCAATCCAAATATACCACCATCTCCTCCTCTTCCTCCTCCTCCTCCTCTTCCTCCATCTTTTACTTTAGAAACGAAGTTATACTCCCGTGCACGTGTGTGTGCGTGTGTGTGTTTATTCGATATGAGTGTAGATAATCGAGCATGGGGAAATACACTTTGTCAACTTGAATGTTGAGTAGGGTAAAACTTGGGTATGAATTCTAATCGAAAAGGTGTCAGAATAATTATTATACAAGTAATTGGAAAAAATGATGTAATAAAAATTACAAAGTTTAATCGATCAGACATTTTTCTATTTTTAGATTTTTTTTGTTATTTAATTAACCCCTCGAGTACTTAAATTAGTTGAAGATTTTGATGCATATAATATAACGAATTTAATTTGTTGCTATATGGATTGATATACAAAAGTAATACATTTTATTTGAAATATATTTATATTGATGATATAATTATATTTTTGCAACAACATTTCAATTAAAAAATATGAATAATTATATAAATAAAAGAAAATAGAAATATTTTATATATAATAGGTCTACCGGAAAATTCTGTACGTTCAAACAAACATCAGTTGAATTTTTCGTCATTAGGGGGTAAGGAGGCCCCATTTCTTAAAATGGAATATATAAATTGCCACCATGTTGACAAGAGTTCAAAAGTAATTAAATTAATTCATTGTTCAAATAATGAATAATTTATTATTTCATTTTATTTTATAAGCTTCTTAAATTCAGATGACGAATCTTCCTAGTCAAATGTACACAAAAGGTTAACCTATCAACCGGGGAATTCCCTTTTAAATTATGCACCTTTTTTTTATTATTTATTTTTTCGTTTATTTATATATAAAGTACAAACCTTTGTACTTTTAGTTTTAAATATAATACGTTTGACGTATTTATACGTCCAGTTCGGTTAACAGGTTAATTCCATGTTTAAAATCTAATGTTTCAAATAAAATACCAACTGTGTGACAGTGTTTAAAATCGTATTGTTCTTTCTTAAATGTAATCTAAATATATGCAAACCGCATTCCATTTCCGTTTCATACTAAACTCAATTTTAACTTCCGTCAATGAGAGAATTTTAACGAGTTACAAAAAAACGAGAAAATTATATATCTTGTTCATTTTTTTGTTTTCTAAAAATAGAATTCGTCATAGTTTTGGAATGTAACATTTCTGTATTAATTGAAATAATAAAATTGACTGGTAAAAGTTGTTACAATATATGGGGGTGACTCATAAAAATTATCGTTGGTTATATATTGTACGGATATCAAGTTAAATATATTATAGTTTTAAGATAAAAAAGGAAAGAAAGAAGGAAAGAAAGAAAGAAAGAAAGAAAAAGAATTCAAGAAAATAATTCTAATCTCTCTAACAGCTGTTTCAGATCTAGGATTAGAAAACCCCCCCATCTTCTTTTTTTTCTTTAGTTTCATATAGGAACAAGCTGACAATTTCATCTGTTTTCTATTAACGGCAACTAAACCTAAAACGACAAAACTCTCTCTCAGTTATTTTTTATTTATTTTTTTTTTTTTTTTTTGAAATTTACTTCCTCATCATCATTTAAGTTTCCATATGTGTTTTTCTAATTGCAATAGTCCCATGTAGTTTTATTTTGTTTGAAATCTATTTTAACGGTAACTTAATTAGATATGACATGACACGTTGAGAGAGAGAAAAAAAAATAAATAAATAAGGAAGTTTTTCTAGAAAATAGGATTTCCTACATCATCTCATCATCATCGTCAAGAGAGGTAGTTCTTTTCATATATGAAGGACATGTTAGTTTATTTTATTGGTATAATAGGTTCATCGGAGAAAACCAGTCGTGTAGGACAACCTAGGAAAGTTATTTCTTTTCATCCCTGTTAACTATATAGTCAAGAGAGAGAGAGAGAGAGAGAGAAAGAAAGAAAGAAAGAAAGAAAGATCATGTATCTTTTCTATATAACTGGTTTTCCTAAGAGATCCTTCCGTACTCTGTAATATAGCGATACACTTGTAAAAGGTTTCATATTTATTCCGGTTTTATAATCTACAAGGGGCAATGGGCTCTCCAAGTTTCACGAAGCTCGTTTATGTTTATTATTTTTCTTTTTCTCTTTCTCTCTCTCTCTCTCTCTCTCTCACTTCTACTTACGAAAAGTAAACTATTTTTGTATACTTAATACCAATTATACCTGAGAACTTTGTATAATCAAGTAAACCTTGTAATACTGGACAAGGAAGACTGTGAAAAGGTAGCATTCGTGTTTCACGTTGACTTAACTTGTTATTCGGATCATGATTCGTATAAATATTAGGTTGACCAATAAATAATGTCAGAATTTATAATATATAATTTATGTTTAAATAAATTGTAATAATATCTTTTTTGTTGTCTTTCACTGGAAATTAATTGTATTTTATATATTTATCTGAATAAAGAATAAAAAATATATACAATGTTATCGTGAGATCAATATTTTCTTATCGTATGTGTAAACTTAGATTTCTTTTACATTTAACAACGTATATATCAAATTGAAAGTTTAATCACATTTCATAATATATTCTTGTTTATATGAATTTTGATACGTTTCATCATTACAAGAAAATATCAAATGTTTTAAATATTGACAAAGGGAATGAAAGGGTGGTTACGAATACTTCCGTTGACTGATTGTATCTAAAATAGAAGGTAATAATTATTAACAATTTTATATTTTATAATTTGAAACAAGTTTCAATATTTTATATATATTAACAAATATTGTTATATATTTTTGTTTCCTATTAAAAAATTCTAACATTATTTATCAATCAATTAAATATCCAAAAAAGAAAACATTCACATGTGGTTCTAGTTTAATGTAAATTGAAACAATAAAATTATTAAAATATAATTTTAATAATAATAATAATAATTTATTTATATATTTAATTAAATAAAATATATTAATATTTTAATATTATTGATATTGAAATATTATTATAATTATTATAATATTATTTAATAATAATATTTAATAAATTTAATTATATAATATTATTATACTAATTATATATTAATTTAATTTATTAAAATAGAATTTTAATAATTTTCAACAATTCAAACAATACCTAAACAATGAAATTATAAAATTATATTGTATCATATCAATTGGATAAAAAATTTTCTGTGTAGTATAAAAAAAAAAAACAAGACATGCATATGTAACTATATATAAACACGCACCACATTGGAAATGGATTTACGCCTACCCATCTATATATATATATATATATATATATATATATATATATATAATACGAGATTGACCATAATGTGTCCTATCAACCCGTAATCGCGTATTTACCTCGATAAGAGATTGTTCGCAAGAATAAATTCAATCAACGTATAAAAATCTAGATTGTGTGTATCGAATACAAAAAGTGGAAGGGAGGAATGAGGGATGGGGGCCTTAATGTAAGAATGGCACAATTTTCTTTCAATAGGGGTCTACTACTCGTATTATTATACTCAAATTATGTTATTCAATATGTTGAATTTTGTACGTTTGATTCTTTCATTGATTTTTTGTTTACCTCGACAAAAGCTTCGATCAATTTAATTACATTTATTGTTGAGCATAATCAAATTGTTAGAAAATGAAAAATGATCTATTCATATACAAAGTTTAATTAATGAATAATACATTTATATTTATATTATTATTATTATTATTATTATTATTAAACTGATTGTAATATCGAGTATAGGGGTTCGAGTAGGATAACCTGGTTATATTTAGACAAATAATAAAGGATTTCTTTGAATGTGTTTGTATATCGATAAATATGTATTATCAATGTTCTCAGAAATATGTAAGAAGTATTTTCTCTTGATTGATGAGTGAAAACATTTGTTAACGTCGATCAATCCATTTATTATTATTATTTTTCTTTTTCTTTTTTTTTTTTTTAAATCAAAGTTCGAATAACATGAAATTCAGGATAAACGATTTATTTGAAATTAATCTTGTCTATTTTCTTTCTATATTATCACTTCTTGCTTTCTTTCTTTTTTTAGATAAAAATATGAGGAGGACCAAGAAACAAAATTAAAAAAAAAAAAGAAAATTTTTTTAAATAATTTACAATTATTTTACTATTTAGCATTAGTAAACAAGTATTCTCTATAATATTGTGAAGGTAACAGTAAAGATGATATATATGAGTAGTTTGCTATACGAAACACATTTAAAAGAAATAACCAGTGATGTCTTGAAGAAGACGACTACTAAAGCGAATGGCAACACAGACCGTTATCTCAAACATGTACATTGATAAACTTGAAACCGCACTTCTATAGTACATACACATACATATCTAAGGAATGTTTCTCGCATTAGAAGGTAGAAATGATATTCTTCAAAATCTTCAAAAATTCTTTCTACAAAAAAAAAAAAATATAACAATTTTTCAAAACTTCAACTAATACGATGATTTTTGTATCAATCAAAAAAGAAAAAAAAGAAAATCCTTGATTTGATTCCTAAATTACACGATTGATATCAACCAATCCTATGAGACTTATACACGTGAATAGATAATTTGAAATGATAAAAATAATCGAAAGATATAATATTTACAATACATTATAAAAATAGATTGTTTGTTTTGTTTTATTTTTATTTTTATTTTTATTTTTCTAAGTAGAATCAACGTGTTACGTTTTGATAAGAAAAAGAAAATAATCAAAGACGATCGTTTATCTGTAATCGTTTAATTCTGTGCAAATATATTAACGTATTTCTATCATAATAGAAAAATGAGATCTAATTTTAATGAGAGAGAGAGAGAGAGAGAGAGAGAGAGAGAAACATTCTTCAAGATATTTTTTACATTTAATTGATTACACAATAGTATGAACGATTAACAACAAGTTAGTTTGCTGTCGCGGTTCAGCGACAATGAGAGCGAACATTTACGTACGTAAGTGCTACTTATCTGAACGAGATCAAGAATCGAAAGCGGGTTAATGCCAAACACATAATGCAAATATAGTTCTTGTTTTTTTTTCTAACGTCATGATTACGATATTCTTACTTGGTGCAAAAAATATCCTTTTGCTTCAGGAAAAATAAATCAGCAAGTACAATGCGTTAAAAATAAATAATTAATTGATATTGAATTGTATCATTAATTACAAAAACGTATTCAACAAATTTTAACAATCGAATATAGAGAACACGTGTTTAGTTTGAATGAAATAATAATTGGTGCTAACCTCGTCTGTAATAATGGGTGTCTTGTCCATGGTATCGTTGATAGGACTAGGTGGTGACGTAGGACTAGCACTAGGGCTGACTTGAAAACCTTTCGATTCCTTGGCAGGTCTCTGAGGTGACACTCTGGCTGGGAAGCTCAGGGTCTTCGTCCACTGGGACAAACCACGCACCATTTTCTCGCCTACTACTCCTTCACCACCACCACCTCCTCCCCCTCCTCCTCCTCCTCCACCACTACCACCACCTTCTTCCTCTTCTTCTTCTTCTTCACCACCGTCCCTCCAACAAAACGCTTTCACTTGTATAGCACCGATTTTTCCCGATTTTGTTTATCGAGCTGTCAAACGAGACGCTCGATCACAAAAATGACTAAATTAATTTCCCCCGAAATTCTTATTTATTGGTTTAGCACTGTGTTCTCTTTTACGAACGTTTTAATGAGAACGAGAGAGAAGCAGAAAGAGAGAGGATAAAAATGAGTACACGCGTAAGTGAAAAATTACGGTTAAACACCGATTCTAATTTCGATTCTAATTCCGATGGTCCGCGCGTCACGGCTCTCTCTGACAGACTGAACGCAAGCTGCTGCGAATAGTTGGTCGTCGGGAAACAGCTGCGCCGGGCCCGCTGGACCGAGCGCCGTGATTGGTTCCCTTGAGTGAGAGCGACGAATCGAGTAGTTTATCCCCCACCCTAAACCCTATGAGAAACGAGGATAGACGATTTGGGGTCCGACGAGCAACGGCTTTGAACGAACGAGGACAGATAAAGAAAGAGAAAGAGAATTATCCGCAGAACGGTTCTCTATATCTATCTTCATCTCTCTCTCTCTCTCTCTCTCTCTCTCTCTTTTTCTCTCACTCATTTCTTCTCGCATGCTACAAAATGCACGATACCGGTGTAATTTTCATGATATCCTCTTCTCGTACCGTCTACCAAACCCCCTCACTTCTCACTTGCTTTCTTATACTTCCCTTAGTAAGAGAGACTCTTTTTCTTCTATCTCTCTCTTTTTCTCTCTTTCCAAGTCTACCAGTCTCCGTTAATGATAGAAAGAGAAAGAATGAGAGAGTAAAAGACAAGGTGGAAGATGGTGAATGGACGACGAGAAGTACACTAGCACATACATATACATATACCTGTATAAATACATGTATGAAGAAGAAGAGAATCTTCCAATGTGGCACAAGAAGATGTAACCGTGATTTTCCTTAGCCACCTTCCACAAATTGTTCCTTTTTTGAAATCATTCGTTATTTTCTTCATTATTTCTATATCTCTTTCTCTTTCTATCTTTCGAAATAATTTATAGAAAATTGTTGTTATTTAAAACTATTTTATTATATTAATTAAAAATAAACTAGATTATTTTCGAAATCTTTTATGTAATATATTTCATTATTAAACTATGACAATTTATGTAAATTTTTCTCGATTTTAGATCGAGAAGGTTGATACTTCTAGCCTTTTACCCTTTCAAGTAGAAAAAGAATGTATTTATCTCTCTTTCTCTTTTCTTTATCGCTAGAAAGAGACACACGTTTGTACATACGTATGTATGTTGTGTTATACCCTATATGATCTCGTGTTGCCAACTGCAGATTCGAGTATAAGTGGGGAGAGAAAACGACATTGTGCAAAGTTGTGTGAGGCGACTTTGCACATTTACGAGAAGTTTAAATGTGTTGTAAGTATATACGGACAGGATCTAGCGAGTTGCGGCCTTCTTCGACCTTCCCCCCACCAATCGTGCCACAGACGGGCCCCTCTTCTCGATCCTGATGTAGCGAACAGCCCAGCATCGGCAGCAGCCGGTGGGTCCGGTATCGAACACCTTTCCTTAAGATTTCCTCCCATTCGAACTCGATATTCTTACGCTATCGATCGACGTTTGAAAGCGAAGCCGAGTATGAATATCGATTAACTCTTATAAATTGTGTTTTATTCTTTTTCTCTTTCTTTTTTTAGAAAATTCATTTTTATTATCATTTGTACGATTTGTCTTATAATTCTAATTCAAAGTATTGATCTTTCATGATAGAAAAAGAAAAATACAGAATTGTTCCTTTTTTCTTTTGGGCCCACATTGTGTACCGCACATATACCATCTGTTCCCATTATTCGATTTCGTGTCACGGACCCCGTAAGGCCCAAATTCTTTCCACGATCGATAGTGAAAGATTAAAGTTTGAACATTGTCTGTTATTATCCTGTGCTACCACGTATCATCTATTTGTAATTTATAGTCAAAAACAGATGGGATTGTGTACAACCCTTTTAAAATGATTATGTTAATTACATTAATATATACTCGAAACAACCCCTATGAAAAAGATTACGATCGGAAGCATATTGCACGAATTATTATCAAGTTCGATAAAAAATCAAAAGAAAGAAAGAAAAACAAAAAATCTTTTTTATTTGTAGAAATCAAGATTTGTTAGGGTTTCGATACAATTATATTAATTTTCAATGAAACTACCATGTTTTTTAGTGGAGAAAAGAAACCAATTCAAGATTTGAACGTATACTTTTCGAGATACCCTTTTAAAAAAAAAAACCAGAAGGCGGCAGGTGTTCTCGAGCTAACCATGTGTATATATATGTTATGTACGTGTGTATAACTTCCTAATCCCCAATTTACAATCACAAATTTTATATTTCAATTCTCTTCTCTTGATAACAATCGAATCACGATGAACAACCCATTTTTTTTTTACAGGTAAAAACCATGATAAATATCATCGAGACTAACACGAGGAACAAGGTAAGAATTAAAACGGAGGAATCGAATGTTATTTGATATATTATTGAACACTCGATACTTTTCATTTTTTTTTTTTTTTTTGCTTTTACTCGCAATTCGATCGAGGTTAATCTTACAGTAGGATGTAAAACTTTTCTATGGGCATATAATTGGTGCATGACGTTTCTTGTATATCAAGGGACTACTCGATGAAACTGTTAACAATCAGGTTATTACGGTTGTTCTGATTTTCTTCTATATATATATATATATATATATATCTTATTTGAAAAAACAATAATAAAGGTTTTCCTTAGTAGACAAATTTTTACAGTTTAATTTCTAACATATGTGTCTCTGTTATTTTATTTTGTTTTCATTTTTTATTCATTTTCTAGTAATCTTAAATCGTATCTGACAATACTTGAATGTGTTTGAAAGAATAATAGTTAAAATAAAAAGAAAAAATTTGATACATTTTTAGAAAATCTATTAAGAAAAATGAAAGAAAAGACAACCCAAGATTTAGAATAAAAATTTATTAGGTTTTACGAGTATAATGTATTATGTTATGACACGTAGTGTCCTTTAACCTAAGCTTTTCCAAATATTAAATTTTAGAAATGTTCTCTTACGTGTCAAAGCATATATTTCATTTTGAAATTTGTTAGAAAAGAAAGAAAGAAAGAAAAGAAGGAAGGAAGGGAAAAAAAAACAGGAGTTTTCGCAATTAGTTCGTGATCGAAGAAACACACGTGTTCGATCCACACGTGTTCACTTCCCCCTTCTGCCACCCCCTTGTTCACCACCACCTTCGCGTTCATCTCTTCTCGTCACGTCTCAGAAAACGAGAGAAGAAGCGTTTTTCAGAAAAGACTGACAAAGAGAAAAAAGATGGAAAAAAAATACGTTCAAGGTGCCGATACGAAAAGCACCTGGACAGAAAGAAGGAGCTCGAGGGACCATTCGAGCATTCGGAGGATAGGAGGAATAATATTGGGAAGTTTGCAGCTGTCACAGCAGCTGCAGCAGCACTCTTCCCTTATTCACAATCTGACCGGCAGCTTTTCTGCATCCTCCTCCTCCTCCTCCTCCTCCTCCTCCTCATCCTTCTCCTGTACTCTTGCTCTTAATCTTCCACCAATACCGACGTACTCTTCAGGTAAATTCGAGGTTGCCCAAAACGAAAAGTAAAAGAAAAAGAAAAAAAAAAACAAGGGCCCTTCTTTTCGTCTTTGCACCTTGCACCGATTTATTTCTTCATTTTATCTTTTATCTTTTATAAAAATGTAGATATGTAGATAAAATCATTATATTAGTCACTAAAATATTTTGATCATTATCTACAAATATTTTAATATAAATATTTTAATATATATATATATATATATATATATATATATATATTTTTTTTATACATATTTTAGTATATTATATATATTTATTATATTTTTTATATATATTTTAGTATAATATTAATATATAAATTTTAATACAAAATACACGTATATCATATACATATGTAATATTTTCATTGGAAATGATATTTGCTTGAATTCAATTAAGGTATTTCAAAACACACAATTTAAAAAAGTTAGCATTTGTGTAAGTAAAGATGGAATGTTTCAAAAAAAAACTCTTCTGTCCCTTTTAGTTTGTTCTTTCTCACTCGATCATTTCCCGTGACATCAAGTAACATGTGGGTGTATCTAACTAACCTAAGTTGCGCTAGGTTCGGACATAGACATCATCATCATCATCATCATTATCATCATCATCCCCTTTTTCGAAAGCAACCACCGAGACCATCCTCTGAGCTGGAATGCTCGTATCGGTCAGCTGCTCCTTCTATAAAACTAAACTTCCTGTGCCACGTGCACATCTGCTCCTCTTATGCGAGTGAATTTACAACTCGTGTACACGTATGTATATATATATATATATATATATATATATATATATATATATATATATATAT
>NW_015148988.1:1321082-1403482 GCF_001465965.1 Polistes dominula | reverse complement strand
TTTTTTTTCATTATGTTTGCTATACTTGCAATGAAACGAAAGACATTGTGTACAATATTATCAAAGAATTATTTCACAATGATCTTTAAGGTTATCATATAGAAATGTTAAAGTCACAAGTGCAAGTTATTTTAGTGTTATTTATAAACTTGTACAGATGTTTCAAATCATATCAGAAATATGAGTACAAAGAACTTATTTATAACAGTTTATTTTATGTTAGAATTGAACTTCTTTCTCTATCTCTCTCTCTCTCTCTTCTTCTTCTTAGATTACTTGAGAATTTATTCCATAAATTTTCTTTTATTTCATTTTATACATACTAACGAAATACATTCGTATTGATTAGTATCCAATATCAGTATCCCAAATCCAAAGGAAGGAAACTTGAAGACACGTGCACGTGAAGACTGATCCGTTCTTACACGTACACACTTACAACCTGTCCATTGATACGCTATAGCTTTTTCTACCTGACACGAATATACAATGCACACGAATTTGTATTTCAAATCAAAATTGTCTGACTCTACTCAAAGATATTTCTAAGATCAATTTTATCTCTTTTGATCCTTGAAATAATATTTATAATAATTTTTATAATAATATTTATAAATAGATAAATCAATTCGTTTACGACAATGATCAGATTAATCGTCAAAGGATATAAATAAAATGAATATACATAAAAAGATTGACTTACCGAACAAGGTAATCGAATGTCATCCTAATGCGACTGCGATGATGTTCGTTGAGAGAAAATATTTTTGAAAAAAAGAAAGTTGTATGAGATAAATATCTCATACGATAATTAAATCCAACGTTTTTCCCAAATTCCTATAAAAACAATGATATAATAGTAATAATAAAATATAGCAATAATAATATATATTTATATATAAAATAATGTAATTAATTGTTATTAAATTATATATACATTTATTATTACTAAAATATAGTAATAATAATAGTAATAATAATAATAATCCATTAAATGGAATATTTCTTAACAACGTAGCATGATTTGTTAGGATATATACGCTACGATTACAAATAAACTTACCACGCGTCGAGTGGTAATCGTTGAAAATCCACACACTCTTATTATTATCGTACGTCAGGGAAGTAACACAAAGTACATAGGGTAATAAAAGTTTTCGTAACGGGTTGTTGAGAGATGCAACAAGTGGATTTGATCAATAATAAAAGCCCGCTCGACGAGAGTCCAACGATTGCACGTGTCCACGAGGTATATATTTAGTAAAATTATAGATAAGATATATATAACTAAAAGAATGATTGTTTTGAGAAGTATAAAACGAATTATAAAAGGGAACAAAACTCAGGATGAAGTACGAAGTCAACGGTAGCTTAACATTGACTGCGTTAAAGTTTCCAGAGAAGAGAGAGGTAAAGGAACTTATGGCTTTGGCACAAGGGACACATTCACATACACACGCACGCTCGTTAGTAGGCGATACGAGAACTGATATACCAAGTCTGAAACTAAAGTCCTCTACTCTCCCTAGGACATGGCATAGCCAGCCAGGTTCCCCTGGTGTCTCGCGCCTAGGTGGTTTTACGAAGGCAGGTGGTGGTAAGGTGGTGTGATGGTAGCGGTGTGCTGCTGGCGGGCACAGGTGAACGTGGCGGAACACAGGAAGTGCCAGGGACAGAGAAGGATCCGTGGGATACATTGGGGTGGGGGGTTTACTACTACGTAGGAAGAAAACCGACAAGGAGACAAAAGGTAATGAGAGAGGAAAGAGGGAAACAGGATGACGAGAGAAAAGTATGTATATATGTATATGGATGTATGTATATATGTAAGTCGAAGGTAAAAAGGAGATTGAAATTCGTTTCTATAATCACTCCTTTATATTATTATTATTTTTCTTTTTTTTTTTTTTATTTTCTTTTTCTCTTTCTTCTTCAAAGAGTACCACCATTTCTCTCTCATACCTTTCAAGAAAGGTGGTAAGTAAGTTGGGTACTTGTAAGGCTTCTTCTTCTTCCTGAAATGGAGATCAACCGGATGAAGGAGGGCAGGATATAAAAGAATCTAGACGAGTGTTGAAAGAAAACGATCTTGCTAAGTATACGATAGATAGTTGGGTCTTTAGTGGGCCCTAGCCAGTCTTATTATTTATTTTTTCTTCTTCTTCTTCTTCCTATTATTATTATTATTAGACTTGCGATTCTCGTAGCAAGTTATATGATCTTGTTAAATTACCAATAACTCGTAAGTATCCACAAGAGTATCGAGGGATCTGTAATGAAAATAAATCGTGTAAGTTAATTCTACGATACGTGGAAACATTCGTGGAATCCTAAATTTGGAAGCCATCCAGATAATACACGCAAACGGCATGCTAATTACAGAATAACGATTTACGACTTAGTTCATTATAATCAAAGAGAATGTAAATCGTTTTACGTGGAATGTTCTTCAAATAAAATGTGTATTCGAAGTTAAAACACCAAGTGGTAGAACGTTCTGTAAATTCTCGAACGTTTCTTACATAATATCACTTCTAAATTCGACTTATCGATAGATCGTCGACAACAACAACTGGCCCCCTCTCAACCTCAGTCTCTACGGACTCTGAGAAATAGCTTGCACCTTTCTATTGCGTCTGTTGTGTATGCACAACCACCGTAGTACGTAGTCCTCGATGCACGAGAGTGCACGCAAGTGCAGCACCATCCGTGGAGTCGTTGACTGCAAAACGAGAGGGTCGGAATAAACGGTGGGGATAACGACGCTGGATTCGAACCTCTAACTTATCCTCTCGATCGTTTATTCGCGCTATTCCAGTGTGCTCAACTATAGCTTTTTATTTTCAATTCCTCTATCAAATTCCAACCTAATTTCAACCAACGAAAAAACAAATTCAAATTAAATTATAATCAATTCACTCAGTTCATATCATTTATATCCATCTCTTTATTATACATGTTTTCGTTGTAGTTATTTTATTTATTAAAGACCCTACGGACTTATCGGAAAGACCCTACGGACTTATCGGAAAGTTTTTCTTCTACTAGACCTCACTACTTTTCGGAAAAAACCTCATTACTTTTCGGAAAAAACCTTGTTATAGAGGTGTTTACTACTCTAACAGAGGTGTTTAGTTACCATGCATTTTTTAGTTACCAGAAGCAACTCGTCTCATTTCTTTGAATTGAGAACTTGCTTGCTGTGTATTATTTTATCTATTTATATATGTTTTCAATAAAACGTATAATAATTTTTGAATTTATAACAATAATATAATAATAATATTATAACATATAAACCCAACAATTATCCTACTCCTGATATTCTGCAGTCGTCTCATTCTCTCGAAACTTAGTTTTTCGAAGGTTTCACTTCTAACACGTGTGATCTGCCCACATGATATTTTTTTTTTTTAATTTTATTCTATATAATAATTGTTTTATTATTTCTTTTATCAAATATTTTTAAAGTAACGAGATTATTTTATACTGGGTGATCTGTAAGTGGTGGTACAAGCGAAAAGGGGGTGATTCTATATAAAAAAATAAATCGAAAAGTTCGTAGGTTTTTTCCGAAATGTCCTGAGGTTATTTCTGAAATTCTCGTAAGTATTTTTAATTATATTTTATTTTTTTTTTTGCCTGTCATTTATTTGTTTTGTAATTGAAGATGATGGACCATTCCATCTTTTTTGGACACCAAATTTGTGTCTATATCGTCAATAAAGATGCATATGTGTTTAATTAGTTCGAATCAACAAATTTAAATTCCCTTATTATTTTATTTGGAAGCCCAATTGTCTTTTTTTGAATATTTAAATAATCTCTCTTTTTTTTTTTATCTTTAAGAATTTTCACTGTTATAGTATTTTATTAAATTTGCACTTTTTCTTTTATATATAAGTTTCTATTTAAAAGTATTCTATAATAATTAATAGATATTATTTTTTATGCTAATTTAATATTAGTACTTTTACTTTATTTTTTTTTTAATTTTTTTTTTTTTTAATTTAAAATCACCTGTTTAAATTTAATTTTATTGCAACGGTAAATAGAGATTTGATAAAAATAAATAGAGAATTCAATTTAAAAAGTGCATCTGCGGATTGGACAATTCATATATCAGACTATTTTATCTCACTTACACGGTTTACACATTACTCATGTTTATACATTAAAAATGAAATATAATTATTTAAATTTCTATTATAAAATATAACTGTACTATATATATTATTATATACTATCAAAGAGAATACTATATTGTTTGATAGTATTGTATTGTAATTTCGTTAAGTACCTACAATCGCCCACTGGTAGTCACGGTAGTAACTAAAATATATCTTGATAGGAAAAAAGTGGACTTGTGAGCCTTTATGTACTTCTGAATTTGTTGATTTAAGAACTGTTTAATGTGTACCGATAGAAATCTTTTCATATTTATAATAAATTAGTTTACATTATTATTTTAGATTATAGTATATTATATTAAACTTCTAACAAGTAATAATTATAATTTTTTAAAAACAAATTTGTTTTATGTTAACATTCTTCATCGTATTAATTACGTATTAAAACAATGATCTCAACAGTGTTATTTAAAAAACAAAAACATTTAGTGCAAATGACACTTGGCTGTTGTGATCTATGTGTTAAATTACAATATAACCATTTAAATAATTACAATAGTACATGTAATATAACTACTTTTACTCCAACATTTGCATTACCACCAGGTAGTACCATGGACATTTTTGATAGAAATGCTAAATTGTTACAAAGAGAACGCGCTGCCAATTCTCCTGATGCTAATGTATATGATTACCTTAAAGATGAAGTAGGATACAGATTAGCAGACAGAATATTTGATATAAAAAGAACTTTTAAGAAAGCCTTAGATTTTGGTTGTGGACGTGGTCATGTATCTAAAAATATTTTTAAAGAATCCGTAGAAGAATTAATTCTAACTGACATGTGTCAAACTGCATTGCACCAAGCTAAAACTAATGAAGGAATTAAAGTTGAAAGAAAAATCATTGATGAAGAAGAATTAATATATGAACCGGACAGTTTAGACATGGTTATAAGTTGTCTTAGTCTTCATTGGGTAAATGACTTGCCTGGATGCTTTAAAAGTATTAATAATTGTTTAAAACAGGACGGAGTGTTCATGGCTGCAATATTTGGTGGAGAAACATTATATGAATTAAGGTTAATCGATTGATCTATTTGTACAATAAAATATATATTTTGCTCGTTTTTCTTTTTTCTCAAATTCTGATATTGCATTGCTAGAGGTTCTTTACAATTGGCAGAATTAGAAAGAGAAGGAGGAATTTCTCCACATGTATCTCCTTTCACAGAGATCAGAGATATCGGATCTTTATTAATGAGAGCTAATTTTACTATGCTGACTATTGACACTGATGAAATAGTAATAGGATATCCTTCCATGTTTGAACTAATGTGGGATTTAAAAGGTTCATTCATTAAACAAATTAATATTTCAAAATTAGTACTTTTGTTATTGGTTATATTGATGCAGGTATGGCGGAAAACAATGCTTCAAAAAATCGCAAACTTCATTTAAATCGTGACACTTTAATGGCAGCTGCTGCAATATACAATGAGTTATATGGAAAAATAAGAGACGATGGAACTCCTTATATACCTAGTACATTTCAAATTATTTATTTATTAGGGTGGAAACCACATCCATCACAACCTAAACCTCTTGAACGAGGTACCGGTCAGGTATCTCTTAAAGATCTACACAAACTTGATGAAATAATTAGGAATAATACAAAGATAAAAGTAGATGAAGATAAATAAATTTGTATAAATAAAAATGTATATTAAAATATATATGATAGTATTTATTTAAACTGATAATGTATACAAAACTGTTTAAATATTGAAAAATATATGTAATAGTTTAATCAGAAAATCATTTAAAATATATTACAAGAATTTATTTTATCTTTCAATCTTCTGGTGTTTTAAGTGTTATTAACGGTCTCTCTGGTTTTATATAATGTACTAGTTTTCTTCTAATAAGTTCAGGAATTTCTATAGCGAGCCATGGTGCCAGCTATAAAAATTTAAAAGTAAAAATAACTTATAGAATAAGTGTAAAATATTGTAATATAAAAACTATAAATTAATATTTGATATACGTACACCAAGAGCCATAGCATGAGCAATACCGAATTTTGGTACATTACGTGCCCATAATGGTTTAAAGTGATCTGTCAAACAAATTTTTCCACCTCTGTACATCTTCGCTGTCTTACCATCCAACTCAGGCAATGTAATTTCAGGTGCCGTTAAAGGGTATGTTACAGGTATCTAATAATGTAATGAAATATTTTCTATTAATTAAACGCTATTATTATGCTTCCATTTTTTAACCTCAAATATAAGAAAAAATAATTAAATATATATATATACATAAAAAATAAAATACTAACATCAAATTCCACTTCAAATTCATACTTTAAATAATCTTGTATGAACCAACATTTTCCAAACCATCTCGTACCTTCTTTATTTGATTCTAAACGAAACCAATCATTGTTTGATTCCTTGTTATTTTTGACATACTGTAAAGAAAGAAAAAAAAATAGATTATTTTAATAACATATTAAATTGTAACTTAAAAATCATTAAAAATATTATTAAATATTACTCAACATATGGAAACAATGATTTTTTCAAAGTAAAATATGACGTTACCGTAATTAGCACTTGATATTCTTCTTTTAATCTTTGTACCCATAAATCTTTGTCTCTAGGACCAGCTTTAGTTTTTAACAAAGGAATACCACTTATTGCTTTATTTTTTTGATCATCCTCCATTGTAATTAATAATAAAATAAATCAGTACTCCTCTACTCAAATCGTTGTTAACATCACACAACATCAATTGTCTTGAACGCCATCTGTTAAAAACTCGAACTATTTTTTTCGTACACGAAAGCGAATGTTTACATTCTACCAAGTATGGTGTTAAGAACATATGTTTTTCTTAGAAATTATGTAGGTTAAATAGGACTATAATACTCCTCGAAATTTATATAGGTCAATAATATCCGAGAAAATATAAACTAGTATATCTTTTCTCATTGTATACTTCCGAATGATAATGTATATAATTTAAATATTATTCAAACAATATTAAATAATTTGAAATACTCATTATTTCCCGCTACATATATGTACAATAGGTATTCTACGTTTCACTAAGCGAATCAAGAAGTAATTAATTAATAAATTTTATATTTGATATAATCATTTTATTTATGGAATAATACTACTACATTTGTTTAAAATACCATTTAGTTAATAATTTAGTTTTAATATAAAATAATCATAGGGTTTTATTTCGATATGCGTTTAATTTAAACTTCAAATCGAAATGTGTATGTTAACAATGTGATAATAATTGTCGTTTGTATTTCGACGAATAAACATTGTAGCTTTCTCATTCAATGAAGGATATTTTTGAAATAATTATTATTTAAGATTATTTTACATTTATTTATACAATATATAATATATATATATATACGTATAACTATTATGTAATTAATTAATATTTAATCATTACATTCACATTAATTTGTTCTTTAGTAATACACAACATAATTTATGTTTCAACGGAGGTAATATTGCTTACAACTAATAATATATAGTCTAATAATTTGCGTTTTTTTTTCACTTTTGTCTAATATTATTTATTAATTATTTTCTTTTTATGATAATATATACTTTATTAAATTTCAAAGCTTAGTTTAATATTATTTTAAGTTATTAGTAAAAAGAGAGAGTATTTAGCTTCAAAAATGTGCGTTTTTTTTTATTTACATAGCAATTCTTTTCATATTAAAATAATAATGATAATATATTATTTTTTAATTGATAAAGAATGAAAACTGCAATATGCTTATTATTATTTTTTAGTTTTTAAAGAACTTTTACAAATAAACTACAAGGTATATCATTGTATGTAAGATTCATTTATCCATATTATAATACTGTTATCTTTGAAACGTCTTCTTTCTTGTTCAATTTTTTGTTTTTAAAAAATGTTATTAAATGGATATACGTCACCTTTATAGTATCTTATTATTTTATTGCAAAAAAAAAAAAAAAACAAGATATGTTATAATCTAAATTACTGTCTTCGTATACATCAACGAATATCATTTAACAATTTTGACTTTATTAGGGAATACTTTCTCAGTTGGTTTCACCTCTCCAAATCTAGCTTTTCTCTTCTCTATTCGCGCTTCCAATTCAGCCTAACAAAGAAATACGTTAAAATATTATTTGATATTAATATTAGAAATAATTCTCAATCATTACCTTATCCATGAGACTAGAAACTGACATTCCAAATCTTTCTGCACGTTTTTTCAAAACCTCATAAGTCGTATGCTGCATACACAAATATACATGCATAAAATAATAATAAATAATTAACGAAATTATAAATTAATAATAAAATATTTGATTTAAAAAAGATAACTTACGACGGGAGTCTTTACTGATGCAGCTGATTTGTTATTTTGATTATTAACACTAAATCTTGCAGATCTAGCTTCCTTCTTTGCAGCTTCCGATAATGGTAATCCAAATTTCTTTGCTCTCATTTCTAATCTCTGTTATATATACATAATAAAATATTATTAATTCAAATGTGTTAACAAAATTAACTGTTAGATATATTTTATAAATAATTACCTCCTTGGTACCAAGCTCCGATAATTTAATAATTTTTTTCTCAGGAAGTGCATTCTCAGAAGATTTAGTGTCGGTCTCATGTTTCTCTACTTCATCCAATTTAACGTCTTCGATTACAGGCTTGCGATTTAAAACTATTTTTTTGGCATTACCCACGTTACTTTCTACAGATAATTTTCTCTTCTCGCTGATCTCTTGCGAATCTGGTTTACTTGATAATTCTTCTATTTCTTCATCCTAAAAAGTTGTACAATGCAATGAAAGTTTCATGTATCATTTGAAAAATATTTTGTGATAGCATAAGGCTACTAAAATAGGCTATTAAAAGGGTATTAAAATATTATTATGTAGAATAGTATTATCAATTACACCAAGAACAGCATCTTCATCTAATATTTCCTCCGTTGTTTCATCCAAAGATAACGCATTATCTATAAAATAAACATACATATATAAATATATTTATACTTATTATGCTTAGAAATTGTATACGTTGTGTTGCATTACGTACCACCATGTATCGCTAGCTGAAGTCTTTCAACTAATTGATTTTTGTTTCCTGTTGTAGGAAGACCTCTTTGTTTTAATTCTACCTTCAAATTAGCAATCTAATAAGATAAAAACATTTGTTGATTAATATTACAAATTTGTAATGAATGTATTTTACTTCTAAATAGTAACAGTTAATTTCACTGTAATGTTACATTTTTTATTCGTAATGATATAGAAAAGTAAATAAATTTTAATATAAAAATAGATGCTCCTTCTAACAATGAACAAATTAAAATGCAATAAAGTATTTATTTAGATTTAATTAACGCACCTTCATTTTCGAAAGTTCGGTTAATCCTTTCTCGTAAGATGAATCGGCCATGGTGTGTATGCACACAGTTTCTTTTTATAGAAATATATATCAACTAAAGTTACAAATGAATTATCATCTCACATTAAACACACTATCACAAAAACTTAAAAATTAATAGAATAATTTTCAAATGTTATCACTTTTAATAATATTTTTATCTATATAACACTATATAATCGATCGGCCAAAAACTTAACCAAAAATATGAACAAAGTATTACCAAAAGTTGATAAGTAAAACAAAAATATGTTCAAGTTGGCAGCGTATATTTATATATATACCATAAATACATATACAAATATATAATATGAAATTATTTACGCTATCTAATATATATTTATTTTATTACGATTTATTCAACGTAATTATTAAAATTCTTATTAATAATATTGTTTGGTTAAGAAATTATATACGATATCTGAAGGACCAATCAGATTGAAGTTTATTAGTAAACACTTTCTGAATGGTCATTTAAAGAATATTTGTATTATCGTGATTTGTGAATTTGAAAACACGAAAAATACCTTCCTATTAATTTTTAATTAATAATTATGATTAAAATTATAAAATATTAATGATATTTGATTCTTAACATATCCCGTGATTGTTTTCTTTAGTTGTCAAATAGACGTAAATCATTTTTAAATGAAGACCAATCAGAAGACGCCAGGTCTATTTCCGGATTTTTGACAGTACCCAACGTGTATGAAAGTAGCATGAAGTTTTGTTCGCTGTGTGCTCGATGAATCTGTTAAAATAGTGTTTCTTTGAATAAAAAGTTTCAATCAAATAGATTATTAAGTTCCAAAGCCATTGTTTATTTAATAAACATCAATCGATTTGGTTTATATCGTATGTATTTTGTGTATCATTGCTGTTTTTTCTTAACCTATTAAAGCGGCATTTAATTTTGAAAATGTCATTAAAAATAGAAAAGTCTTTGTTAACGTCATACTCAAACGGTTTATTAATTTTTTTTTTCAGAATATATTTATAAAAATGGATACTAAAATGTGGTTCGCTATCACTGTGGTTTTTAGCATGGTATCGTTTATTACAGCTTTAAAAGAAGGAGATTGCGAAGGTGATTTATTTATGTATATATTAGTGACGATATTTTTTATATTTTATTTACAATTAATGTGTTATCTCTTTACCAACTTATTTTGAAAATTTTGATTTTGCAGTATGCGTAGTTACTGTAAATAAATTTGCTGAAACTTTAACGAGTGATGTTAAAAGCGATTACAAAAAAATAGAATCACAATTCAAAGAATTTTGTAAAACAACAAAGTCTAAAGAAAACAGATTTGTAAGTATTATTACTATTTAATAGAAATCATTTTTATATAAAATCGTGGTCATAAAAATGACATAATCTTGTTCGTATGTCAGTGCTATTATTTAGGTGGTTTAGAAGAATCTGCAACAGGGATTTTGGGAGAACTTAGTAAACCTTTATCATGGTCTATGCCAGCAGATAAAATATGTGAAAAACTAAAGAAAAAGGATGCACAAATATGTGATCTAAGATTTGGTATTTATATATTATTTTAATAAAATGTTACCCTATATTAGAGATAATATTAACAATAGTAATCGTGTAACATTGTGTACTTTGGTTACAGAAAAACAAATAGATCTTAGAACAGTTGATTTGAAAAAGTTAAAAGTAAGAGACTTGAAAAAAATATTAAATGATTGGGATGAATCGTGCGAAGGATGTATAGAAAAGACAGATTTTATTAAACGGATCGAAGAACTTAAGCCTAAATATTCGAGCAGTTCTAAAACGGAGCTTTGAAGAGAATCCTGAGATATAAATAAATAATTAAGATATCATAACTGAAATTGTGCATTATTCCATTGTTTTGCAGGAAAATTGATAGCAGTATTTATAATACGTGTACAATTAATATTTATATATGTACTTTTGTTCGATATAATTTTATTTTGTTTAAAAAAAAAAAAAATGTTTCATTTGCAAAAGTATATTAGAAATTATCTAATCAGATAACTTTTCTTGAATGTTGTATTAGTTTTAAAAAGAAAATCTTTATCAGCTTTTAAATAACTCAGCGGTTACATCGTTAGAATATTTAAAAACAAATTTAAAACAAGAATAATATGCTAGTTATTTAATTACTTTCGTTTGTTCTCTTTTCTTTTTTTTTTTTTTTTTTTTTTTGTTTTTTGTTTTTACTCTTACCCTTCTCCTTTCAGAGAAAAGAAATAAAAAACTATTTTTTATTCTGACGAGGCTAAATGAATATAAATTAAGGATTATCAGATGGTGCTTCATTTATATAATATTTATAGATATAATTTTTTTGGAATGTAAGTTTTTCAAATCAAGATATTTTATGATATTTATATTTTCACTGCCCTTCCTTCTAATAGTCTGATGCAATATTTCATCTCCATGTAATGCACACATTCCTATATTTAGAATTAAATGGTATGAAACATAGGATGTGCCAAGAAAGGAAATTTAAAGAATTCGAATTTCGTAAAAAGAAATGGGAAGCTATGATCTAATAATTTATCTAAATTTTTCAAAAAGCATGCAAGTGAAGGGCATTGACAAAGATATAACAATAAAAAAAAAAAAAGACAAAATTACACATTTCTATGTCTATAGAAAACATTTTTCGTGATTTTAATAATATATATATGAATATATATATTATATATCTCTAATTGTTCATTGCATTGTACAACTATAACACAATTATAGTAAATACTTATATTTGATAGACAACGAAATATTATTTTTGACAAATTTTTATAAACATTTAATTTTTAATATTGGATAAAAAAAAAAAAGAACAAAAAGATATACATTGTTTTAAATCAATGTATATGAGCAAAAGTTTTTTTACTTTCAATATATTTTTATATGAACTTATGCTCATTTATCATTCATGTTAATTAGCACACAAATAAATATATATATACACGTGTAATAGTGTATGTAAATATATGTATATATGTTTACTTTGATAATTATATAGAATAATTAATAATTATAATTACGATATTATAATTATTATGAAAGATTCATTGCTAAAAATGAATATTGAAAAAAGAAAAAGAAAAGCAAAAAAATATACGACCGTTTACGTGTTTCTCCTTGCGTATTTTTATATATGTTTTATTTAATTATCATTTCTATATATTAGTAATATATCATCCATAATTATTTATTAACGCATTGTGGTGGATCACTCCATTTTCCATCTGAGTTACAAGTAATAGTACCTATCTTTTTACCATTGGGGCAAATATAAACAACTTGTTCTTTAAATAAATAGGATGGACCTTTAATAACTACTCCAGGTGGTACTACTGGTTTGCCGCATGATATTTCTGGAAATATTATAAAAGAAGAAATTATAGTCCTTGGTAAATACTAAAGTTAAAACATGTAATTATTGAATTAATTTGTAACTTACTAGAACACTTGCCCCGCATTTTGGACCATTTTCCATTAGGAAGACATTTTATAGTTGATTGACCAAATATTCGATATCCCGGTATACATTCATAACGAATCATATCACCAATATTATAATCAGTTTCATTTAGTTTTAATACTGCATTAAATGGTAGTTGTGGATTTTTACAAGTGATATCTGAAAAGAATAATATTAATTTTCTTTGTACAATTATTTAATTATAATTTTTTACTTACGTTTACATATAGGCATAGTTGACCACGTGCCATTCGAATGACACGTTAATGTTTCAGATCCTTCAAGAACATAATTTTGTTGACAAGCAAATGTAAAAATATTAGTTACATTTTTATAATCATTCATATTATTAATATTAACGAGTGTAGCGCACAATGCTTCTTCACATATTTCATTTGTCGAATCATCATGTATTTGGATAAATTTATTATCGCGTTGTAAAAAATTCACAAGTTTCCATCGACTAGTTTCATCGCAAATCCACGTAATATTTAATTTTTCATTGATAGTAAAAACATTCGAATGAGTCATACTATTTTGACAAGTCATAATAATTCTTTTACCATAAATATCTCCTTCTATATAAAAGTTAATGTTACCATAAAAATTGCTTATATTTTTATCATTTTCTACTTTTTGTTCAGTTTTATATTGCACGTTATACAGTTCATCGATATTAAACAATCGGGAAATCAAATGATTTGAAATTGGGCAATTACGTGGTTCACAATTTTGATTATCTGGAATCCAAGTTCCTTCGTTACTGCATATTCTAATATTTTCACCAATTAATTTATATCCTGTATTACAAATAACAAAAATTTCTGTCTTAGGAATAAAATTTTTTTTTAATTCTTGATTATGAAAATGTTGCATCGAATATAATTCTGTTGGAATTGCTGGAATCTCCAAAGACAAATTTCCATCTATTTTTAAAAATATCTTTCCTTCTTCTATCGGTTTTGGCCAAGAACAATTTATGAGAACACATTTTGGAAAATAACTGGACCACAAACCATCGTTAGAACATTGAAGAATAAACGTATTAGAAGAATCATTAATATTTTCAAACTTGTAACCAGAATCACAAAAATATCTTATAGTATCACCGTAAGAATAGTTTCTGGTAAAAAGATCATCTGTTATATTTTCTTTTAATTGTGACAAACTTAAAGATTCTTCTTTTTCTTTAGTAATTATTCTCATATAACCATGCTCTATTCTATATTATAAAAAAAAAGATACATTTAATTAATAACAAAAGAATAAATATATTATATAATAAAATTTATATAAAAATTTACTTTGCTGGTGGTGGACATCTGTAGGGAATACAAACTGCATTATCATGATTCCATACACCAGTTTCTAAACACGTTAAATATTTTTCTCCAACCAAACGAAATCCGGGATCACATTTAAATTCAATCTGTTGTCCTGCCTATATAAAATATCAATGAAATAAAAATGAACTCTAATATTAAACATTATTTTTCGAGGAATATATTATACCTGTAAAATTGTGATATCATCTCTCTCATTTTCTTCTATTATATATTCTATGTCCCCATGCTCTGGTGCCAGTAAACTTTTACATGTTACTCCTAATACAATAATGTTATGTACAACATTTTCTAAATTTGTTAAATCATTAAAATAATATAAATTTTACCAATACAAATGGGTGGTAATCCACTCCATTTTCCATTAGATTTGCATACTCGACGTACGCTTCCACGAAGCTCATAACCATTAATACAAGAATAATAAATTTCATCTCCAAAAAGGTAAGACCAGCCATTTATATAACCACGTGGAAAATATCCAGGAAATCCACATCTTACTTCTAAAAAGAAATGATAAAAAAAAAAATATAAACAGAACTTGAATTATAATACGATCTCAGTTAAAAATAATTTGGATAAATCTTACTCGAACATTTAGGTGTATCAGAACCTTCCCATTCACTATTTTTAAGACATTTTCTTCTTAATACTTTTTGTTCTTTACCATCAAACTTAAGTACGTATCCTGGATCACAATAATAAGTTGCTTCTAATAAATCTTCTGTGGTATTTACGTTCCCTTTAAATGGTGCAACTGGTACAGGACAACCCTGACAAAATTGGCTGTTTATAATCTAAAAAAAGAAATCAATGATAAATAAATCAAAATGAATATTTTTACTATGAAAATAAAAAATGATATTATCACCATAATATTTCCATAAACGTGTTCCAATATGTGAGACCATGTAAAAAGAGTTCCATAGTATTTTTCGCATGTTCCATACAAGTGCATTATATAATCATTTGTAAAAACTGAATCCCAAATATCTAGTAATGTAATATTACCCACGAATGATTCTGATTCAGAAAAACCACCACCCATTCGATCTTGTTCTTGTCCAATAATGAAAGATCCATTAGCTAAAAGAATAACATTAATTTAATTTTTGAAATTAATAAACAAATAATAAATTAAAAATATAATAGAGAGATCTACCTGGAATAGTTAAACCTTTTGCTAAATTTGTACCAGTATCTTTACGAATTCCATCAAGAAAAATATTCCAAGATCCATTAGTATTTTCCCATGTAATGCAAAGAAAATGCCAGTAACCATCATTAATTTTAACATCAGTTACAATTGCTCGTCCATTGATATATAATACAAATCTATACAAAATTTATTATTTAACATTTGAGATGAGATTTTAAAATAACAAAAAAAAACCTATAAAAGACTTACCCATTATAATCTGTTACTGTAAATGCATTATCTTGTTCATGCGTTGCATATGAAAGTACAGTGCCATAATTAAAAGTATCCAGAGTTTGCAACCATACAGTAATAGTCAACTAAAAGAAATTTAAAAAATAATAAAATATGAAGGCTTCTTAATATTTATTTTTTTTATTAATTTATTACCTCTGATATATTTTTAATTGGGCCTTTCATCATCACATAATCAGTTGTACTAGATCTCGTAAAATGCATGACATAATCAGATGTCAATTCTTTGTTAATAAAAAAAAAAATCTTTCATTGAAAATTTAATTTCAACTTAAAATTATTAAATAAATTAATTTAATATATTTTATGAGCTTACCAATTTCACAGTTATTTCCTGTAAATGTTGGAGGACATGTACAAGTATAATTAAAAGATATACTTTTACATTGTCCACCATTTCTGCAAGGTGAGCTACTGCAATAATTAATTTTGTGTGTGCAATCTCTTCCTGTATATCCAATTGGACATTCGCATCTTTTAAAAATAATAAAATACATACACATATATAAGATATAATGAAGTAAACTCATTGAACAGTTTAAAATTCAAACCTGTAACTATTTCTTGTTGCATTTTTTTCTCTGATGTTTATACAAATTGAATTTTCATGACAAGGAAGCCAATCGCATGGTAATAAATTACAACGACGACCTAAAAATCCTGATGTACAAGAACAGTACCAAGTTTGATTTACAGCGTTACATATTGATCCTTTTTCGCAAGGCATCGGATAGCAGTAATTTACAGAAGTTTCACAGAAAGAACCTAAAAGTATTGATACAAAGTTTTATAAGGAGCTATTTAAAATATATGAAAGTATTTAAAAATGTGTATGCATAATTACCTTCAAAACCATCTTTACATATACATGCATAATCATTTTCTGTGCTAACACACTTTCCATCATTTTGACAAGGATTATGAGTACATTCGTCAATGTAAATCTATAAATTAAATTAGAAAATATGTTCTTTGCATTTTTGTCAATTGTTCATAATTAATAATCGATGTTTTTACCTCACAGTTCGTTCCAGTGTAAGAACTTTTGCAAGAGCAATAATAAGGCATTTCTTTATTAGTTTCATTCGCAATGCATAATCCTTCGTTTAAGCATGGTGAAGATTTACATGGATTTTGAAATATCTCACATTGCGTGCCTAAATAAAAATTATCATTGAAAATTTATATTAAATGAAAATTCAAATGATAAACATTTATATTCTTACCGATGTAATAATCACGACATTCGCAACTGAAATCTTCATCTTCATTTTCTAAACACTGACCATCGTTCAAACAAGGCTTCGTATAACAAATATCATTTCTTATTGCATTAAGATCTATGCATTCATTTATATTTATAGAACCACGATTTTGTGTAGTTGAATTCATAGGACATGGTAAACATGTATTTTGTCCATATTTTGGTTGATAAAAACCAAAAGTGCAAGACATACAAGGTTCTATAGATATAACAGATCCATGGTGTCTACGTTTAGAAAAATAACCTGGCTGACAAACAGCTGAAGAGATAAATAATATTATAAATATTTAATATAATATTAATTATACTCTTTCATATTAATTATACTCTTACATATACAATCTTGTAACGATTTCGTACGCATTCTTTTAGTATAAGTATTTTTAGGACATTTTTTGCATTGTATAGATCCATTTACATCTTGATATTCTCCCAAAGGACATGGTCGACATTGTTTTGCAGAAGTATCGTGAAAAGTACCTAAAGGACATTTAACTAGAACAAAAATAAATAAATAGTATAATTTATAATAGTTTAAAATAATTAGATTATATTAATTTCTAAATATATTTAGAAATAAAAAATATGTCTTTTTCTCACTGCAAGTATGTTTTCTAGGTAGACTTCCAGGTTCACACAAGTCTTGTATCTCTCCAAATATAACATGCAAATTAAATGCAAGTTTAGCTATCTCTTGATTAGTTTTATTATTGAATAAATCAAGTTTTCCAGAACGTGTCATCAATTCAATCTTTTCTCTTAACTGTTGCAATCCTTTTTTTGGATTGTCGCGATTTTCTTTTATTATTTTTCCTATAATAATTAATTCGAATATTTTAACAAGATGAACAATTTATTGATAATGTTTATACGTACCAATGAATTTGAATTTAATTTCAATCTTATCTCTTTTTCTTTTTAATTTATCCTCATCTTTTTTATGATCCCTTCGTACCCTTACCAAATTCGAATACAAATTTTTCCTTGTAAAATTGTCGTCTTTGCATTCAGGATCAAAACTTACGAGATTACATTCGACATCGTTATTGCAGATATCAATTAGTTTTGATCTTAAGTCTTCGGTAATGCGATCGGTTAACTACACACGTCAATGAAATAATAATCAATAAGTTTAACTAGAAATTTGTTAAACGTTAAATACTTAGATGTGCTGCTCACTTCCCGTAAATTTGTTGAGTTATTACAAAATGATTTAGTATCTCCTTCGAGAGCTATATTTCCTTCTACATATACAGTTTCTAGTTGTTCAGATTCTGTAGAATTAACAATAAATAAGCATAACATATAAATAAAATAGTATATTTAAATAAAATAACATATACCAACCCAAGCAATCAGACATAATATAATCATTTGAAGTTCCATTTTCTTTGTTACATTTAAATTGCATATCCTCGTTCGCAGAACCAAGATATGTTGTTTCTTGCACCAGTTCATATCCTTCACTGCAGACAGTCGTGCTGTTTGTCGACTTGTTTGAAGGTACGGTAATATTTTTGCATACATCTGAAACCATGTTTACACGTAAGTAATTTAATAATAGAATTTAATAAAATATTTAATTATCTTTTACCTTTAACAGTGATATTTAATACACAATTCGCAATATTTCCGTACATATCGGTAGCATTGTATACGATTTGTGTTTTACCAATTGGAAACACGTTATCTTCGGGTTTATGACTTTGTTCAATTCGTATTAGTAATTTGGAATTGTCATAAAATCCTGGCTCGTTCCAGCTGATATTAATTGCTCCAGTTTCACGATCAGTAAATATTACTGGAGGGTCTACACAATTTTCAACCATCGGTGGTTCCTTATCTTTAAGAATCAAAAATATTATTGCATAAATAAATTCATTTTTATTATAATACATAGATTCTTCAACTTACCGATTACTTTGACTTGAAATTTACATCTTGCTTTATTCCTACTCGCATCTTGAGCTACGTAAACGATATTACGAGTACCAATTTTCATTTTTCGTGGAAGAACAATGTGTGGTTTGCTCCAGACAACAACAGAGTCATTATCGTTATCGATAGCTTCTGGTATTGTCCAGTTAACATAAGCATAATTTTTACTCGGTAAATTTTCTATAGTTATAGAAGGAGGACAGGTAATAACTGGTGGAGTGTTATCTAAAAAATATAAATAAAATAATTCAATAAAAATCAACAATGAATTTATTAATAATACCAACCTACGCAACGATTGACGGTACGGCGTTGTGACCAAACACCTGCACGACCACCACAGGATCTAATTCGTGGTCCTTCTAACTTGTATCCTTTTTTGCACGAGATAGTACAATTCATAGTGAAGGATAATTTTTCACGACCAGTGCAATTCTTAGGAAAAATCATACCATTTGCTAATTGTTTTAAAGGTTCACATTTAATCGGTTTACAAGTTGTTTCCAGACCATCCCAATGTGAAAGGGGCAAACAATTTCTAACTTTACTTCCTCTCAATTGGTATCCAAGATCACATTTAAATTGGCATCGTGTATCAATGGGATAAGAAGTTAAATTTTCTTTCAACCGATCCTGATAAATGTCGTCATTTTGACAACGAACACGTCCATGTTGAGGTGCTTTTAGTGCTGGGCAAGTCTTTACTGTTAAATACTTTCTCTTTAGCATTAATTAGACATCCTTTTATTTAAAAAAATAAAAAATTAATTCATAGATATGATAATTATTAAACTTACCTGAACACTGTGCCTCATTGCCAGACCAAATCCCATTCTTTCCACAAAGTCGAATGCTATCACCAGTCAATTGAAATCCTATTTTACATCTTATACCACAAGCAGCGTTCACTACGTTGCTACAGGCATTTGCTTTCACCAAATATCCATTCTCTGGTACTTTAAATTTCGGACACGTTATAACTAAAAGAAAAAAGTATATACAAAATGTGAATACATATATATAAAAATATAATAATTTTCATTTGTTTTTGAGATAACATTTAATTCAATCAATTAAATCACATGTCCGCTGGATAGACATTAATTAAATCTCAACGATGGATGCGCGAGATAACAAACCCCGCGATTTCGTTACTGCAATTCGAAATTTAAAGGAAGAAATAAAGAAAACAAGAGCTATGCAAATGATGTGGTTTCAAACGTATGGTCCTTTGCTGGATGAATACGAGTATGAAAATGATTCTAATTAAGATCAATATATATGTAATTGTTATTTTTATCAGTAATTATTTGATAGAAACGTAAACAAAGAGATGGCAGAGTTGTACGAGAAACAACACGTTGCAGTTGCCGATGATTCATCTATCAAAGATGAAAGATCTTGTTTACCTACACCAGAAACGAGCAATCGTGAAGTACGTTCACTTGAAATCAATTGAAATATTTAATTTATATTACTTTCATATAAATTATATTTTTGTTAGTATGGTTGGCTAGCAACGAAGCCAGAATTTCAATTAGAAAAATACGGATCGTATACAATCGATAGGATGTATCCTATGAAAACTAAAACTCTGCTACAAGGAAATATACCAATGCTTGCACCTGGAAAAAGCTTGATTCAATAAATATTGAATTTTATCTATCCTTAGAAACTTTCTTTTACAAGATAAATATATACTGAATAATTTAACAATTACCTTCACATTTTCTCCCATCGGCAGTAAATCCAGAAGCACAAATACAATCCTTCACTGTAGTAGCAGGAACCTTTACAGTTATATGGTTAACATCTGGACAAGGTAGACAAATAGCCGTTGAATCTCCAGAAATATAGCCGGAAGCGTAAGTTCCATTTGGACATGCTATATATAATTAATAATTATAAGAAATATAATTCTTAACAATATTATAATAAAAATAACAAGCATATACTGACGTTGGCAAGAACCTTTAAAACCAGAGCCAAAGAATCCAACCGGGCAAATACAAGCGTAATGACCAGTTGTTACACCGCACGAACAAATTGCTATATCATCGCAACAATTACTTTCTCTAACTTTGTACATTTCATTGTTCATACATAAAATATCGCAATCGCTGTTAACTGCCATAGGCACATACTTTCCCGTTTTTAAATCTACAAAAACGATCATTATATATTATTGCAATTAATCACATTCCTGTAATAAGTAATACACTTTGATTCTCACCATGATGCAAAGCACGACGTGCCAATGCTTCGAATTCGGCAAAACTATCCAAAAAGTAACTGTGAGCGTATTCAGGATTGCTAGCGATATCATGAAGTTCCTTAATATTACCAGTACGTATTCCAAATGTAAATATCATGACACCAGCGTTCTTCAAATGATCGGCAATAGGACGTGGATCTCCACCGTTGCTGAAGCCATCGGTTATGAGAAATATTACTTTCTTAGCCTTTTTGCGACCTTTTTCAAGAATATCCTGTTATATAAATAATCTTATTAATATATATTTTTCTCCCAATAAATATCAATTATGTTTTAGATTACTAACAAGAGCTTCGAAAAGTGCACCACGCGTATATGTTCCACCACCGGTATAACTAATGTTATTAAGTTGTTTGTTAAGTAAATAACATTTGTGATTGTCCTTTCCAGTTGTAGATATTTGATCAACGTTACGATTAATATTTCTTTTTCCTCCAAAAGTGACAATTGCAACTCTTGTTGTCAAGGGTTCTACCGTAAATTCAGACAAAAGTTTCTTCACAAAATTAAGCTCACTACGGAAGTTGTGCAGTCCAATCGAACCAGATCCATCCACGAGGAATACGAGTTCTACCTGGGAAATGTGAAATGATCATTTGTACAATATCTTTAGAAACAAGATCAATTTGAATGATTTGTTTTTACCTCATTGGTTTCATTTCTCAAATTATCTATGTGGATCTTTAAAAGATGCGGCAACAAGTCCGCTTTTCGTCGAATCATTTTGCTATCATTTTTTAAATTATTATGCAGATATTGATTGTTATTATAATCTTCTTTGGCATAATTCCAAGTTGTTGTTGTTGTTGTTGTTAAATCAATTTCATCGGTGTTACGTATCTTGAAAGTATTATTTGATCGTAATTTGCTTACTTTGGAATACTTTGCAAAGATACAAGAAATTCCATTGATTAATAGAAATATTTTCCAATGTGACACTAACATTTTTTACAATACATGTAAGCTCTAATTATAATTTTTATATTATAATTTAAATATTATCATAAAAAATATTTTCTATAATAAGATTAGAAAAATATATAAATGGAATGAAGTGTAATCACAAAAATCACGATTCATTATAACAAAAAAAAATTCGAATACGAACTGTCTAATGTTAAAAGCTGACTGATATTCTACTATGCAAATACTTCGATGAACTAACGTAGGATAATCGGAGAGTTTAGAAATATGCGAGAACAAGGGAGCCTCTGTTTTACGCTTAAATATAAAAAATGCCTCTATCTTCCGTTTAATGTCTCGGCATCACGTCGCTTCTGATTCAATGAAAAATCTTTTTAATATATCGAGTATATTCATTAAAGAAATGAATAAAAATAATTTAGAGTATCATCATATAAATAAATAAAAAAAAAAATAAATAAATAAATAAATGTACACATATACAAAAATTTTCTACAAAGTCGTATTATTAATAAAAATCATTTCTTCTTTGATTTAATTCAAAGCCAAAAGTATACATTGTAAAATAATTATTTTAAAAGCTAACATATACATATTGCGTAAATGTGTGAAATAATTTAAATTAATCAGTTTCATGAATATGGGTACAGATATGGCTAGTAATATTATGGAGATCGCCTCCCACAATGAGACTGAAATAGAAAAAAGTGATTTTTAATTTTATTCATCATTTTATTCTATTACTTTACTTAAAAAATAAAAGTATATATATATATATGAAGACAGTGATTTATTTTAAAAATAAATGTAAATATAAGTTTGTATAAGTCTAATTGTTCGTTAATTTATATTAATATGTTCCCTGCCAAACTGTTTTAGCCTAACTTGTCGTATAGGTCATTTGATTTTCAGTGCATTAGATGAATATGTCTGCGTGTACCATTTATGGTCAAGTTTGACGTGTACCACAAATGGTACACATGGCAAGAAACTATTAAACTATTAACCTTTTAAGCACTACTATAGTGGCTAACCCTGTTTTATTTTTTAAGCACGACTATAGTGGCTTTCACAGATGTCCTTTTTAAGAACAATACTCCACTATAGTGGCTTTTGCAGATGGCTAAATATTTATTATTATAACTAATTGTATTATTAATTGTTAAAGTAAATTGTCAAAATACTAGTCTTATATATCAGTATGTGTATCAGTCTTTAAGAAGTTATTATTTAAGAATTTAGATTATAATTAAATTTAGAATTTCATTTCAGTGTACTTGCGTAGATAACAGCATTGTTTTACTCATACTGCAGTTGTGCAGTTTAGTGTAACTCTTCTTAAACCATGCCTTTCTGCGAAACAACAGCCTCATGCAACATTTAATCGTGCCTAAGAGGTTAAAGATTATTATAAAGACAATTCAAAACAGAGAGAAGTAAAGTAAAAGAATCTATTTAAAACTGTTCACAATAAGTATGAAAATAAAATTTATTCTCTTTTACTTTCATCAGAATCTACACTAGAACTGCTAGAAGAACTACTGCTAAAACTACTACTGTCTGAATCTGAGTCTGTATCACTACTATCGACGGAACTTGAAGTGTCGCTGATGGATGACGTTCTGAAAAAATATTCACACATTATATATTTGATATTATGTTAAAACGTATCAACTATCTTTTGTTATTTTGTATTTAATAATATTTAATAATAACATTTACTTACTCTTCCTTCTTATTCGATGAAGGATTAAGATTTAAATTCTTTGCATGCTTCGTTATATCTTCTACTATATTTTCTATAACTATGTTTTCTTTTAAAGTAACCTTTATTGCTACTTCTATTTCTTCTAACTCCAAATCTATATATTCTTTACATGGATATACCTTTAATTAAACAAACAATGTAAAATTTATGAATCCACATATAATATAATATTTCTATTAAAAGTTTTATTATATAATAAACTTACACTTTTTAATTGAGGAATCAATGTATCTGTCAAAGATTCCGGAATTCCTTGCAACCAAATAAGGTAATCCTTGATATACAACTGATTCAACAAATATCGTGGCTCGTGAGAATTATTAAATAGACTATGTATCTCGCAAAATAGCTTTATAATATATTTCCTTCCTGTTGATAATCAAAATATTATTATTGAATATATAATTTAAATATAATGTTTAAATATATATTAGAATTTATTATCAAACCTAATGTAATGACTTGCTTAACATCTTCGAACACTTCCATGGATAATCTCCAGTTTCTTACTAAAGGATAACAAAGCGATCTTCTGATGCATGCTTTTATAACTTCATTCGCAGTTTCAAAAGTCTAATAATAATATTTTATACAAAGTTATTAATAAAGAAATGTAATCTATATAAAAATTGATAAATAATATAAAAAACAAAAGTAAAAACATACTTGAAACCAAGACAAAGTTGAGCTAAGCTTGTTAATCGTCCATCCGCTTTCGACATTATTTTCACCATCTGTTATTCTATGATTGTAACAACTAGCGTATAAAATATCGACTAAACCCAAAAGTACTATATTAATTTCTTTATCATCTAATAAATATTCTTTATTTGGAAGTTCCTTCAAAATTTGGATTTCATTTTTATCAAATTGGATATCTTCTTTTTTTAATTTACACCATGGTGGATTATACGAAATATATGGTTGTACACATTCGATATCCACAAAATCAGCCATGTAATGGTCTTCATTAAAATCTTTTGATTCTGTTTTTTCTCGGAGTTTTGTACGTGCATCTTCAGGAGTAATATCAGGTGTGGGTAAATCTATAATTTCTTTAATCCAGGCAGACTATAAATAAATTATTAATAAATATTTAAATATTCATTTTTATGCTGTAAAGTATTTTATAAAAATCATATTAACGTACCTCGAAAGATTTTAACGCGCCAGTAACTTTATTTGCAAATCCATACTTAGGAGCATTTATCAATAAGCATGAACTATTACTTGGTTCTATTGATTGAGGAAAATACCATTTGTTAGATGCTTCTTTATCATCCTCTTCTTTATCATCTTCTCCTTCATCATCTTCCTCTTCGTTATTTTCTTCTTTATTACTTGCTTTTTTATCATCTTTCTCTTTGTTATCTTCTTCTTTATTGTCTTCTTTTTTATCATCCTTCTCTTTATTATCTTCTTCCAAATCTTTATTTGTTTTTTCTAAATAAGCAGGATTACCTGTTGCATTGAAAAAAAAAAGATTTTCATTTATAAACAGCACGCTTAATATTTTTCCATAAAATAAAGCTTGCTTTAATAACATACCAATGACTTCAATTTTTGGTCCAATTGAATGTTTAGGCTTCGATGATAATAACGTAGTTATCATATCTAAATTAGGAAAAAATTCACCTTTGTTTACCTTAGAAAATTTTAAAGTGAAACAACCCTTATCACAATCATAGCTTCCAGAGGATGTAGAAGTCTCTTCTATTTCTCCAGGTAATTTGAGTCTGTATATGAAATAAAAACACGTATTAGAAAAAAAGATAGTGTATATAATAGTTATTAGTTTAAGTAAACAATAAGACTTCATGAATTTTTTATATTTTACCTAAGATAATATGGAACTGCATAAAATCTAAAATCATCTCCATCGACTTCTATCTGTGTGTCTTTAATATTAGCATAAGGTGCATTAATAATAATCGTAACATCATCGTCAGTTTGTGTTATACTAAATACAGGCGTTAACATTGTTATTTATATTTATTTATTTATTTATTTTTTTATTTATTTATTTATTTATTTATTTCTTTTCTTATTAATATAGCAATTTAATATTGCAGAAACAAATTGTAATAAAACACGCATGCACAAATAAAAAATATAAAAATGAATTGAATTACACAGTGCAAGATACACAAACGTCAAACCATAACGATATGCACGTGAAAAATACTTTGAGTAAAATGGGTTTCATTTTTTAATTTTTTCATAAATTTCTTCTGAATTTGTATCAATAAGAACGTTGGCCTTAAGTACCAATAGAAACATTCGATTACTTTAAACATCCAATCATTGAAGTTGACCAATCACGTGTGATTATTTTGATATCTTATAATTTCATTGGTAGTTTTCTTCCCGCTTGTGTAAATGAAAATCGACCATAAGGATGATAAAATTATGGCGATGGTCACATTTACAAGGGTAATAGTTCGATTTAAAATCGTTCAGAAGGGTCATGGCTATATGAGAGAAGGAGTAAAAATTCTCGAAAGGAAACGAACTAGATACGAATTGATAGACTGTCTGACACTTGTAAAGAGGATCATATAAAAGAAAAAATGGCCCAATTACCAGCAAAATTAATGTCATTAACAAAAAGTATGTAAAGTATTTGAACAATTTTATTGCTAATAAAACAAAATTAGTTTTCAGTTCACATAGTTGGTGTATCATAATTCGACCATTTATTATTATATAACTGTCATTTGTTGTCAAATTTCACGAATATTAATTTGTTATRTATATATATAAATATTCTTTAATTTCTAGCATTTTATAATTCTACATTATTTCATTTGATTACAATAAGTGTAATTGATAAAAGGTTATGTTAAAAGTTAAATATTGAAAGCTACATCTTAAAAGTTATAATAGTTTCAAATTAAAATAAAAAAATTGAATAAAAAGATAAAATATTATCTATTGATAATTTTTTATAGATTGTCTAAAACAGGCGGGTCCAAAACTACAAGTTTTTCAAGCTTATGCTAAAGTGGAATTAATGCCACCAAAACTATCTGAATTGCCAGCAGTGAAAAGAAGTATTACAGATCTTATTACAGCTGCTAAAACTGGTCGTTACAAAGAATTAACCGTACGTGAAGCTTGGCTCAATACTTTAGTCGCTATAGAAATATATTGTTGGTTTTATGTAGGTGAATGTATTGGAAAACGACATATTGTTGGATATGATGTGTAAGCCACAATTATTATTACCTACGGTTAGATAATTATGTATAGATGATTAACTTCTTAAATATATAATAATGGAAAAGATAATTTAATTAATGCATTTTATTTATTAAATTTGATATAATGTTATAAATTTAATTTATATTATATATTAATTATATTAATTTTTTTTTTTAATCTTTTATTATTATCACCATCTTAATTATTATACTATCATTTTCGCAAAGTTTACACTCTATTCCAGTAATACATAATCTTTTATAAAAACAAATCAATCCTTATGATCAAGAGTTCTTAGTAAATATATGTTGTTGTGCATAATGCCATAAACAAATGGCTCCACTGACATGAACATTTAATGAACGTATTAGTCCAATTTGAGGTATTTCCACGCAAACATCGAGAATAGATATTATATTAGCCGGTATACCGGTCTTTTCATTTCTGCAGAAATTTATTAGCAATTAAGTAAAATTTTTATGGATAAATTGATTTGTACTTACCCTAAAACAAGTACTGTCTTCTTTTTAAATTGCATACTCCAAAGATCAGTACTTTTATCAGTTTGTTCAAGTCCTACCAATTCCCAACCACATTTGGATTTTGTTAAAAGATATTCACGTAATTGCTGAGGTTTTACCTATCATTTTAAAAATAAAAATTAATCATTTATATATATATATTCTATAAAAAATTATGTCATTTTTAATATGTTAAAAATGCTAAGTTTCTTTTATTGAGTTTCCCATTTAAACCATTCAGCTTTAAAAAAAGCATAATCATGTTAACCATTTGTAACCGATTTATGAAAAGTCTAAGACTGGCCTATGAAAATTAGCATGGTATTTAACGTATTAAATAAAATTTAAATACCTCTTGAATAGATATCCATTTATCGGCAGACACACTGACATTTTTAAATTTGCTATCTTGTGTATGCTGTATATTTCCAATAATGAATTCTTGAACACCAAATACTTCACACGTTCTTATAAGACCTCCTAGATTTGCAGGACGTTCAATCAGAGATGCAACCAATATGATGCCTTTATCCTGTATTTGAAACATAGGTGACATTGCTGTCGATAAATTATATTCAGAAGAATTAACTAATTTACGGGGTATAATCTTCTTTTGTAAATCATCCGTGCTATCAGATTCTGTTTCAACTATTAATGTTTCCCTGTTAACTACAAAACATATTTTTTGTTTACAAATGTTGTATATGCAACGATTATCATACATGCATATGACTTTAACACTCACTTGAACCGGCTTTAGTATATTGTGAAGGTACTTTAGATTCAGCTAATTTGTTACTTAAATTTCTTAAACGTAAAGGATGATTATTATTTTCTATAAAATTTAAATCTTCGAATAAATAAAGCGGAATCCATTCATCTATAAATATGGTTGACAATCTTGGCATCTCATAATAGATAGTCTAAAAATATTAGGATTATTTGAATACACAACAATATTATTAATGAATAAAATATAATAAATTTAACAATATAATAGATTACCTGTAAACTATAATCATCTTCTGGATGAAAAGCAGAAAAATAAAAAGCATCCTGTATTTCTACACATTTTTCTAAATCTTTCATCGACTTTCCTTCTTGTAAATGTTTAACTGTTGCATTATATATTCCTGAATATTCTGATACAATGTTATCAAAATTAGAGGATTTTGATAGTTCATATAATTTAACCAGAATCACCTAGTTTGACATAATAAAATAAAAAAACTTGTATCATTTTTCAATATCATAGTCCCATAATTCTATTCTACTCAATTTACCTGATTGCACAGACGCACATTAAAATTTTGGCCTAAACAGCAATGTGCAATGTATGGCATTGCTCGCGTAAGGAAATCACATTGAGCTTGTCCAAAAAAAAATAGAGAGACATGATATATCACACTTGCAATTGAACTTGCACATCCAGGACGTTTCGATATAATCTGTGTATAAATTGTAAGAAAGTTAATAATGATAATTTTGATAATAATATTACTTTACAATACCTCTTCAAAGAATTCCCATAATTTATTATGTAAATCAGTATATTTTACAAATATCCTAATTAATAACCATTCTTGCATTAGACGTATACTATGCTGATTACTTTCTATTAACATTAAATTACATATTAATTCTTGAACCGATATAATACTTTCCTATAAAAAGAAAAATATAATCACTTGCATTAAAATTCTTTCATTTGATATACAGAAAATGATAGAATTTGTATGAAAATAAACTTTAATTTTGATTACCTTGTTTAATACCGGTTCTAATAACAATAATATTTGCATCAATCTATGTTTTACTCTATGTATATAAGAATCTTTGAAATATCTTTTATCTATATATTTTTTCAGTTCTTCATTAACAAATTGCCAAAATATCAATGCAAATTCAGGATTTTTGGAAATTATTTTGTGAAGTAATATTACTGCGTGTGCCTTCACGGTTGCATCAATATTATAGTCGCTATTAAAACAAACAATACAAAAGATATAATTTAATAATAAATCCCTAATATATATTTTTTTTTTTTTTTGTATATAAATATTAATATACATAATCCCTTACATGTTCATCGAATGAAGTTTATACAACTCTTGAAAATCTTTTTCTATAGACAAATATATTTGATTTTCAATCTTTTTATCTCGTCTAATAGTATAACCATGAAGAAGACATGCCAATAATAATGTAGGAACATTTATTTTATTAAAGATTGTATGGTTAATATTCAATGATTCCATTCGATTTAACAATATTCTTTTTAAATTGGGCATATTATCGCCTTCTTCAATCAATTGATCTAGAAACTAAAAAATATAATTTAAATATATGAGAATACAACAAATTGAAAAGAAATAATTGTATATATTGTTTCTTACTTGATTTGTAATAGTCTCAATGTCTGGTATATTTAAATATTTAGGATTAATTATAACTGTGAGAAGACTTTTAACAGTCTGAGAGAAATTGTTAAATTTTTTATGATTGAATGTAATTTTCCAACATAATTCAATTGTCGATTTAAAATATGTAACTTTTTCTTCACTTATTATTTCATCATTTTCGATGATTGCTTGTAATAATGGTGCTATTGAAGAAATTATATTCATACCTTCCAGATCAAGAAGTTTCGTTATTATCTGGTACCAATCTATTTTCCATGTATTACTTTGAAATTGTAGAAGATAGTTATGCATTAATTTAGTCATAAGAACATAGTAACGTGACATAATTGTTCCTTTTACATTATTTATATTACAAGATCCCTTCTCAAAAGGAACAACAAGTTCAAAATTGTTCATTTCTTTTATACAGAATTCATACATATCTTTGGAACATGATACAATATTTAAATTTTGGCAGAGAAGTACTACGTGTATCAAGGATAAATATTCAATACTTTTTGCATCAAATATGTTAGCTACTAGCATTTTTAAATTACATGCGTGCATACTCATTGTTTCTTTACAGAGTATTATTAAATCTCTGTTATTCAAAAACGTCGTAATCATATTTAAAAATTCATCCAATTCTTCGAAAAGTATGTTAGGTAATTTTTTGACATATTTAATTACAAGTGTCAAGGCAATATTGCCATAGTTAGATAACATTTGTGTGATAATATTACGATTTTCGTTAAGCAAATATGACATTAATATAAGTATTCTAACATTTACTTGACTATTAGAATATGGTCTCTGATCAGATCTAATCAACACTTCGAATAAATGTTTTAAATTTAGAAAAGCAACGCATGTCTGTGTATGAAATACTAATTTAGCATCGTGCAGAAGACAAATCATGAGCACAAGAATTTTAATATCATTGTAAAATGTTTTATCATCCACAATATATTGGTTTAAGCTATAACAAATATAAGTTGAAGCAGAAGTGTTTTTAATTACTTTGGGTAACCAGTTAACAATTATTTTCCAAGTATCTGAATCTTTTTTTAAAACTTCGTCAATGGTAAAATTATACAAAATTTGTGAAAGTATCATTAAATCATTTATCATTATATCAGAAAATGATATCATCTTAATAATATTAATTTGAGATGCAGCACGTAAAACGATCGAATGTTTTCTCAAACATTTACTCAATGATTTAATAGCTACCAAATCATTTTCTTCCAATTTAATGCGAGATTGATTCATTTCAAAAACGTTAGAAAGAACATACGTAATATAAAATATCGCCACAGGACCCCAATCAATTGATATAATGTGATGCAAAAATTTCTTTAAAATGGAATCAAAAGATTCAGTTAAATCATTAAAAAGTTGTATAAGTCTTTCTACTACTTTTGATTTGTCCTCATTGGATTCTTTTTCATACAAAAAAGTGTTATTTAAAACATTTACAAAAAATTCAAGAAACTTATCATCACACATTATTTCATCAAAATCGCAAATAATTAATATTCCTTGCTTGACTAAACTTTTATTATCGTGTTTTAATATTCTTTTAAAAATACTACTCAACCATGTAATATCAAGGCAATTTTTGCACACTCTCTTGTTCATTATCAAATAGGGTAAATGAGATAAAGCAGGTAATATCAAATGAGCTTGTACTTCTTGCAATGCTTCTAAGATCAACACAAATTTATGTCTATTTCTTTTTTTTGTCGATTCAGAACAGTTATCGCATATGAAAGGAACCAGCACACTTTTTGTTACATACAAATTCTCTAATTTGCTCATGTCGCCCATAAAATCCATCACTTTCTTTAATACATGCAATGCCCATTTTTTATGTTGTTTTACATCGGAATCTAATCCTTCTTTGATTTTTATCCAAAATTTATCTTCGCAATACAGATTGATGTATAAATCACGAAGAGAATCTTGTTCTAATTGAAAATCATGATTTACGATTGTATTGAGAGCAATAAGCAAATCTGGAAGATTTTTCAATTCGTTTAAGAAAAGATCCCAAATTAGAAATAATATATTATTTTGATCAAACATATTGTATAGTTTAATTAAAATTGATCCTAACGATTTCCATTGTAGATTGTCTTTTGTTTTTAACACAAATTTTACATCATCTAAGAACAACGGAACAAATTCTTTGTATTCGTTACATTTGTCCTTATTAAAAAGATAACAGTATAAATTCAATGAGTCTAAAAAACATTCCAATACTTTTGTATACAATTCTGTCATGTTAGTGTCATTAAGATAAAACTCTCTCGAATTTCTGAATTGTTCCAATTTGACTTTAATAGATTTAATATCGCAATACAAAACCATTTGCAATAACAAAATATCATAGATAATCGATATATCTGACGCAGTGTAACATTGATCTTCATGAATAAAAATTTTATCAACATTTTGGATAGAAATATCATTAAAACGTTCAAACTTACACTTATTATTGTGATCAAATTTAAGTTGATATATATAACATAATATCTGATTAAAAAATTGCAAGCTTTTGGTATCTACAGGATTTTTGATTAAATTATTATACAATTGGACGACATTATGCAAATATTTAAACGGATCATCTTTAAACTTAGTTTCAAAGATTTCGATTATTGTTACACTGACAGTAGGAAATTCCATATACTTTTCATGTAAATCCATATTGAATTAATGTTTTGCGCATAATAACGATATTAATTAATACTTAATTCTTATTGTGCTAATACAGAAAATGATATAATCAAAATAACGAAAGAAGAAACAAAAAGAACACACTTATCAGACTTGCATAAGAATAAATAAGAACTAAAACAAATTTTGAATTTTTTCTTCTATTTTATGTCGTTATTTGTTGTTGTTGATTGTGTTGTGTGTTATACACTAAAAACTAAAGTCAACGTGAAGGCGCGTTCGCGTATTTCTTGTTGTTTACTTTTTTTTTTCTTTGTTTATTATTAATTGTTTTCTTTTTTTCAAATTTTTTGTTATCATCACAAACGAACAATGACGGTTTTGCAAAAATGGAATTTATTATTTACTTAACCAATAAAAGTGCACGTGGACGTGTCACATGCACGGTTGGTAAATGTTGATGATTATAGAGAACATTGTAACACGTCGCGATTGTAAGAAAGAGAAGGAAAAATATACGTTGGGTTTACATTTGTTTAAATTGAAAAGAGAAATTTGACGAAAAAGAAATAACGACGGAAGGAAGGAAGGTAAGAAAAGAAAGAAAAAAAAAAAAAAGACGAAATAGAAAAGAAAAGAAAAGAAATAGAAAAAAAAAAAGAAAAAATTAAAGGAAAGAAAAGAAAAGAAAAGAAAAGAAAAGAAAAGAAAAAAAAATACCGTATCTCGATCGAAAGTTAAAAGTAAGGGCGCATGAATGATTTAGTTGATAAAATTTTCTTCCGATCAGTTACAATACGGTTGACTGAATAAGCGTGCGAATGATCTTATGAGCGTACAATCGAAGAAAGTAAAGTAGAATAAGCGGCGGGTCCTTCTATAAGCCCGGTGCAACGGTTCGAAACGAATGAATGAAGAGAAGTGGTGGATTATTCAAAATCATTAGCTGGAGCAAACAAGTGGCCATATCCCGCCGCATAAGTTTGACAGCAATGGCTAAAAGTAAATTTGAATATGTAAAAGAATTCGAACGGGACGATAATTGCTTGCCAAATTGTTGGATTGTGGTTAGAATAGACGGTAGGAATTTTTCCAAATTCACCGACGCTCATCAATTTGCCAAGCCGAACGATGTTGCCGCATTGGAGTTAATGAATCGTGCTGCTATTACTGTTATGGAAGATTTTAAAGAAATAATATTAGGTTTCGGACAAAGCGACGAGTATTCCTTTGTATTTCGTAAAGACACCCAACTTTATAAACGTAGAGGTTTGTATTTGGCATTTACGCGACTAACCCCTTTTGGGTTATTAAGATATACAAAAATAAGTATATTTTTTATTTTATTTTATTTTATTCCATGTTTTGTTTATTCTATTTTTTTCTTTTTTGTTTTTTTTTATGTGTAAATATTTAGGTAAACAATATTTTGTTATTTTTTTTTTTTTTTTTACTATTATAAGTATTCATGTAATAACATTGATGTTTGATTTTTCAGTGTCCAAGCTCATGTCCAATGTGAATTCTTTATTTGCTTCATCTTATGTGTATCATTGGCCTCGATTTTTCAGAGGTAGAGATCTTTATTATCCGCCATCCTTTGATGCACGCGTTGTCTTATATCCAACAGATAAAAATTTAAGAGATTATTTGGCTTGGCGTCAAGCAGATGTTCATGTTAATAATTTATACAATACATGCTTTTGGAATCTTGTCCTAAAAGGAAAGCTAACTCCGAGTCAGGTATAATTCTTTTTTTTATTCTTACATTAATTGTGTGATATCATTTATTCTGAGCTTCTTGTAATATTTAGTATTTTATCTTTTTTTTTGTAGGCTGAAGAAAAGCTTAGAGGTACTCTAGCTTCGCACAAAAATGAATTGCTTTTCCAAGAATTTGGAATAAACTATAATAATGAGCCTGCCATGTTTCGGAAAGGCACTATACTTTTACGTAAGCTTGTACCGGATGGTACAGGACGATTAAAGCCTGTTGTCCTTCCATTAATTGATGATATCATCGGTGATCGGTTTTGGAAAGAGAATCCTGAAGTAATAGGTTTAAAAAGTTTAGCAACTTATCAACCACCCATCAATAATGCTATGAAAAATACAATTTGTACACCAGTGCCTCTATCTCCTGGTACTCTTAAACATATGAATAATGTCACAGTACCTCCTGTTGTATGTAATACAAATTCAAAGAATGACGAAACAAATGTTATAAGAAATAGAGAGATAGATGGTGATCGAATGCAATGTGAAAGTGACCAAATTATTAGAAAATAAGTTGTGTTACAATATTTTTTAAGACAAAACTAAATATAATATTATTTAAATTATGTGCTTATCCGTTCTTCGATCATGCAAAAGTGAATTTTATTATATAAATCAACAACGTATTGCATGCATTGATAATGGGTATGGATGATCAACATACATATCTTTTGCCTCTTTACATTAACATTGTTACGACGTATTGTGGATAAATAGAAGAAATACCAATGGAACTTTTTGCAAAAACTTCAGCGGATCAAGTTAGATTAAACAAACAAGATTAACTTTTTACAATTGCACATTTTTCATTTTATTTCTCTATAATGTGTTTGTTTACCGTTTTCAATGTGTACAGGTATTTAACACAAAACATAAACATTTGTATTATATCATGTAGAATGTAGGATACCTTTATTTTTTATTATTCTAATTATTATATTATTATTACTATTATTATGATTATTATTATATTATTATGATTATATTATTATTATGATTATTATTATTATTATTACTACTACATTACTACATTATGATATAAAGCATAACATGAAATAATACTATATGCCACAATGAATTACACTGCATATTGGAATAAAATACACTATGTACACAATTTAATCCGCATCATTTCCATATATATTTACACACATATATATATTTATATATATATATATATAAATATATATTTGTATATATATATATGAAAATTTGGTGATTTTGGAAGAAAATACATGGAACAATTTAGACGATACAACTTAACCAGTGCATCAGTATTATACACATTTCTTTTTCTTGGCAGTTTCTTGTACATTATATTCTTTATTTTCTACACAGCAATGGGTAACTTTCTTCTTTTTATTTTTTCTGTTTTTTTTTTTTTTTTTTTCATATATTTATATGCTCATATACATTAAATACTTAAATACAACAAGGAGCAGGTAGAAAGAAATTCATTGTTGTATTGACATAACATATACATATATATGTATATATATATATATGTGTGTATATGATTTTTGATAAAATATGTAATTGATTTAAACAAAACAAGATACAATTAAAATATTGGAATGTAATTGTCGATTTTAGCGCGATGCTTTTGTGCAACGCATTCAGCTATCCAAACAATATTACGACATTCTTGCTCTTTTAATTTTAAATAACTGTAGAATACTCCAAAGTGGAATTGTTGTAGGAATGCATGAACATTTAAACGAACCTATAATATTTAATATTTAATATATATATATAATATTAATAGAAAATAATAATGAAACTAAATAATAAGAAAAAATATTACATTTGTTTTAGATTAACTTACTTCGTGTTCAAAGAATTTATCTTCCAAAGTTTTGTCACCAGGATTATTACCTGCTCCTTCAAATAAAGCGCTATATTCCTGTACAATTAATATAATATTACGTTAATCATATTATAAATATTAAATAATGTAAACATGCAAAACTATGTCGTAACAATATAATGCAAAATAATGTTTTTAACTAACCGCATAATACTCAGCAACAGCTTTAACTTGTTCATAATCATCGGCTCTTGCTAATGCAGCCAATCCATCTGGATTTAAACGTCCACAACGTGGATATAATTTAGCACGATCATCTTTACCCAATTCAGTTCCAAATGAATTAATGGTTATAATGATAGCTCTTCTATCAGCTTCAAACTATATAATTATGATTAATATTTTATATTATTAATAATATTACTTTATATATTATGTAATAACGATTTGACAAATAATAATAATAATATAAATTTCTTACAGCAAGTATTTCACACATAGTATCGGCAGTAGTACCACCAATATCTTTGCAAAATTTATAAAAAGCTTCTAAATAAGCTTTGTAAAGAGTGTTTCGAATAATTTCAATATTCATTTCATCTAAATCTTGTTCGGATATACAATCAACGAAGAATGGTGCTGTAAATGATGAAATTGTTGTCAACAAATTATCATATTATCAAAATTGTAATATTGTTGATTAGATTTGTTACCTAATGGTGTGTCTACTAAAACAGCATTGTATAATTCAGCTGGTGTAGCAGCTACATGGATAGCTTCCATTTGTTCAAAACTACCAAGTGGATGACACTTTGGAATTAATTCAGAGATAGGTCTTTGATGTAAAGTACCAGTAATTAACAATATTATATTGTCGATCATATAACTGTAGGTGATAAAATCAAGAAACTGTGCCAGTGGTTCGACTGAATGATTACGCATGTGTTGAAACTCTACGACTAATTTTTCTCTTAATTTATCATCTATAACGCTAACGGATAATGGTGATGGTTCATTTGCTAAAAAACTTCCATAATCTGTACCAGCAAGATGTAACTTTAAATCTGTAAATATTCAAAGACAAATAATAATATTTAATATTTTATCATTATTTGATATTGATGAAATAATATATAGGAAAATGAATTAATTTATAATTATGACAAAAACGTTACGTTTATTTTTTTTTTTTTTTTTTTTAATTGTACAATTAATTATTTTTATTTAAATTATTACAAAAAAAAAAAAACAATAGAATTGCTTTACCTTCGAGAGTCTCGCATTGAACTAAATTGAGATAATCACTTTGCTGAAGTATTCCACATTTGAAACCACGGCAAAGCCCTTCCAAATATCCACCATCTATGTTGAACATGCAACCCTTCATGTTGACAATTTATTTGGAATTTTGTTTTTTCCAATCAAAAATAATGTATGTCACTTTAAGTCCAGGAATTGTCAAGATTATAACTTGAACGCCCAGACTCGCCCTTCTTGCTTGCCGATCATATGACTGGATTGTCAGGGGAGCCAAACTTAAATATGAAAGTAAAAGTTTTGCTTGTGTGTCGTCATTGACGATAAATGTGCTGACACCTAGTATATTGCCATTTAATGATTAACAATAAGTCTCTGATAAGATAGACATTAAAATAACATATAAATTCTTATATTAATTAGAATTATTTTTATTTATAATATCATATATGTTAATTATTTTTATTGAAGTGAAAAGTTTTTTAGAATGAGGCGTAAACTCAATTTACGTGTCTACGAAAAATTCTATCAATGCACGAGTGTAATAATAATTTAATCAATGCACGAGTCTACGAAAAGTTCAGTCAATGTTCTTCTAATGCATGAAAAAAATTTTTTCAATTTTTGAAAATCAATGAGCTACGAAGAATTTCGTCAATGCACGAGTCTACGAAAAGTTCAGTCAATGTTCTTCTAATGCATGAAAAAAAGTTTTTCAATTTTTGAGAATCAATGAGCTACGAAGAATTTCGTCAATGCACGAGTCTACGAAAAGTTCAGTCAATGTTCTAATGCATGAAAAATTTTTTTTCAATTTTTGAGAATCAACGAGCTACGAAGAATTTAGTCAATGCATGAGTCTACGGAAAGTTCAGTCAATGTTCATTGATAATAGTACCGCTAGATGGCGACACATATTCTACCTGTCGGTAAGATGAAGTAATAGCTAATACCGCTAGATGGCGGTACATATTTTACCATACGATAAGATAAAGTAACAGCTAGTATCGCTAGATGGCGGCACATATTTTATCAGTCGATAAGTATAATTTGTTTTTAAAATGCACAAGATTTCGATCATTGACTAATTTCTTCATAGACTCATTAAATTTTGAATAATAAACGATGTCATTTTAATTTGAGAATATCTTTTAATAATATATATATATATACATTTTCTTTTTTATAATTTTTTATTTAATTAATTTAATATAATTGTAAGCTTGGTAATAAGAAGATTTTATTTCTAACACGTGAGATCTGCACACATGATATTTTTAATAGGTATGAGAAATATATATATATATATATATAAATATATACATATATAAATATTTTGATTTATATACCATATTTTATATTAGAAAAAATTAGATAATAGAGTGATCAAAGGATTATTACATATTAATTAATAATAATTATTTCTATACAAAATATATATGTACATCTCTACTTTACTTTTATCATGAAAAAATAAAATGTTATTTAATGAACAAAATATAAAATTAATATTAAAATATAAAAACGATTGATTAAAATCATATATGTACATAGTAGTATATGCAGCTAGTAATTTTATTAAATATCTGTAAGTATATAAAACACTTACATAGTTTTACATTCTGGTGAAAAAAGTAAGATATATATATATATATATTTATATTTATATGCATATGCATACGCATAAATAATTTATCTCGATAAATCAACTAAATCTTAATCTAAATAAGAATAAAACACCTTGCCTATAGAAACAGTTAATATATTGAAGCTTTTTTTTTTTTTTTTTTTTTTTAATGATAAATTTTAATTACATTAATCCCAATTTTTAATACGTAATTCAGGTTCGAGTATCGACCAATTAGGCGAATGTTTCTCATTCGATAACCAATTAAAGTCATCTATACAATTCCAATTATTAATTTTTGGATCGAGACCAGCCAAACAGAAATGATTCATTTGATCTTCATAAGACCAATTGTAAGGTGCTACTCTTATATTTGTACAATCTTCTATAATTGCTCTGCTAGTAACGTGGAGGTATATAGTGCAATCCGTAGACGAATGTAATCGAAATTGTTGACATGCAAAAGCAAATGTACAATCAATACAGTCATGAGCAAATACAGATGATGTTACCGGTCCTACTAAGATAGTACATTGTTTCAAATTAATCATATGCAACGTAATAGGCGTGCCATATATTCTTACTGTACATCGAGTTAAATCAGAAAGAAGAATATCATTCTTATTAACGTTTTCAGCATCCAATACTATTTGTTCGTCCAACTTTCCTACTAATATACAAGCATTCTCTCCATATTTATTAAACAATTTGTTATTTTGTTTGGACGAACCATTAACGATACCTTCCGATATTTTGAGATCTTTTAATCCATCGGTCACGTCGTACGTTTTTTCTGTTGGTTTTTTAACAACTCTTCTATTCTTAAATCCAAACTTTTTCTTCGGTAAAAGTTTCATTTCCAATTCCGAAGCTTCATTTTCTAACAATTGTAAATTTTCCTGTGCCTTTCTAATGTCATAAACTTTTAAATACATTTTCGATTGTGACAGGTAATTTTTAAGCATCAAAATTTCTTTGCTTATTTTATCAAAAGACACGGAAAGTACCGATGATGGTGGTGCACTAGATGCGTCATCTAGCATATCTTTTATTTTTTTACACGACGAATAAAACGTATCCTTAAAATAACTACTTTGTTCTGATTCTACTGCGAGAGATTGTCGTTCTTCTTTCCGTCTTTCAATGATGTTTTTCCTTTCACGATCTCTCTTATTTATACGTTCCGGTAAACTTCCTTCGATGAAATTAGTGTTCTCCATCTTATTGTTATCTGAATGCTATTTGTTAGTATTGTTTATATTATCTTCAAATAACACTGATACAGATTTCATAAGTTTCTCCTCACTTGATTCTTTTATCTTCCTCAATTGTTTCAAGACTTTATTTTTATCCTCCGTTGTTGTAGATCTTTTAGGCGAATTATCATACGCAAGGAACTGTTTAAACATATAACACAATATATATATATACATATAATAATATAGATATTTAATAGATAATTAATAGATATTTAAATATCGTATTTCATTATACAAAATATAATATAATGTTAATTACCTCTTCCAATTCACGTTGACTTATTGACAGCGTTTGTATTAGGTAATATCCTAAACCTCCACCACCTATTAACAGTAACATAGATTTGAAGAACGCCATGAATACTAAATCTTAATTTTATTCCCATTTCATCTTGTCAGCTGTTCTCATTGAATCATCACCTGATACTTTTTCATGTATATAATAAAAACCATTTAACATCGATGGAAATTTTTGGTGTAGAAAATATCTGAAATCTAAAAAGGTAAAGAAAGAAAGAAGGAAGGAAAGAAAAAAAGAAAAGAAAAGAAAAAAGAATGAAAATATCCAAACGTACAATGCTATCAAAGAAGTTTATTGTCCTAATTAGAAAAAAAAAAAGATACCATTAATATATCAAGATATCTATATAATTATACAATTTAATATTATAAAAATGAAGAAATATATTCACCAATTAAAAAGGGATAGTTGAAACTTTCAAAATACGTTGTTACTTGAAGACAAAATAATATACCAAAAAAAAAAAAAAAGAAACGTTAACCAAGGAATATATTAAACTATATATCGATTTGTAGAACTTATTTTGTAAGGCTCGTAATTGAAAATGAAAAAAAAATAAAAAAGAATCAAGTTAATACACATGACATGTTAGAAATGAAAACAAGAGTAACAAATATATCGTTAAAGGTAATAACCTGAACTTATTAACGAATTGACTAATAATAGTAATATAACTTACCTGGAATTCTACACAAACTACTCCAAAGTGCTAACGAACCACAAAGTAGCGCACCCTCAAATATTAAAATTCCTCTTCCAATTTTAGCAGGATTAATTCTTTTAGGTTCTCTATAAAGCATACTAAGAAGGAATACGATTTCCTCTTTAGGAAATCATCAATACCATGGCGAATAAGACTAAATCTTGGAGTAGTCTTGAAACACGACACGATTGGGAAGGGATACGAAATAATAAGAATAATTCCTATTCGCTAACCGGCTCACCCACGTCTCGATTATTCGAGTATTTTTCGAGATATCGATAACTCGTAACCGATATCAATTGCATCGTAACATCGATATATGTATACATTGATATATTTAAAAGTTCGATACGGCGGTATCGAAAGTTTCGATTAGGGCGGGAAATTTAAAACGAATGAAATGTGTCAATTTTAATTTACAAGGATAAGCGAAAAATGGATTTACATTATCATTATTATTATTATTATTATTATTGTTATTATTATTATTATTATTATTATTATTATTATTTATAATATTAGAATTGATTTAGTAATATCTAAAACCGTGGATTCTCATTAATTGTATCATACTTTCGATAAGTTTTATATATATTATTATATCGTACATTGTTTTTCGTTTTTGTTTTTTAACGATATACATCAAATATATATAGTTACTTTTAATAATTTTGGAAAGTTTGTTTTGTTTTTTTTTTTTTTTTTATTCGTTATTCGTCGTTTTTATCGTCTACACTCTTTATATTTTTTTTATCTTTTATTCATTTACGTCAATACAATTAATTTTAATTTTAACAACTAATTGTAAGTATTTAATATGTTTTTTTTTTTATTGTTGTTTGTTTTGTTATTGTTGCGAGAAACACATTTGTAGAAAAAGGAATATTTTCATTGTCGCACAAAATTCCTATCAATTAAATTGGATCCATAGTCGAAAAATGTCTACTATTTCTTATTTAAAAGTATGTGTATATATATATATATATATATATATATATATATACGAATATTTTACGAGAAATGTTATTCAAAATTGATTTTTTTTCTTTTTCTTTTATTTTGCTTAATTTTTGAATATCACTCGAATGATATTAATATTATTTATTATTATTACCTATTTTATTTATTAAATCTTATTTACTATACTCGAACAAATTAGCTGAAAATATAATTACTCTTGGCAAAAAGGTATTTTAAACTACTATTTAACTCTCTCTCTCTCTCTCTCTCTCTTTGTTTAAGAAAATTTATTAATTAATCTTAAATTTAATGATGATATTATTCATATAAAACACAAAGCTAAGATGTATAATATGTTGTTAATAATATTTTGTTTCCTTCGTGACATATTTTGAGTTATTATTATTTTCTTTTGTTTTGTTTTGATTACGCTATTGTCTGGAAAATATTTACTTAATTAATATATTTATATAATACGTTTATTTGATTTAACACTTAGGTCGAGTGATATTCAAACAAACATTATCGAGTTATATCCCCATATTATGCGAAACTTCGAAAAATGTTTAAGTTTATTTGTTATAATGTACAATGTGTGTGTGCAAATAATGTGTTGTTGCACTGGCCTTGTTAGGCCATGTCATTACAGACAGCGTTATTAATCTTTATATACGTATAGGTAAATCTTAATGTATATACATATACATTACATTTAAAATTTACCTGCATTTAAAATATAATCTATATATCTATATATATATATATATATATATAGATATATTTCATATGCTATGGAATATACATGAAATAAGTTATGCCCCATAACACATGAAATAAATTACATTATAAAGACTAAGTTATATTCTAACGTAATGTACATTAGAACAGAATAGTTTGAATTATTTTTTTAAATATAAGAAAGCAGGAACGCCCCAGATGAATATAGCGAAATCGTGGAATATTTTTGTTCATCTTAGAAAAATAACTTCGTACTCTTAAAGTAATTCTATTTTCACGCATTCATGTAATATAAAACACTCTATAATATGTATCTGTTATTTTTCTAGAATTAAATTACAAATCAAATAAGATGTACATTGCAATCGTTAAAAATCTTTTTTTAAAATCTTACATTTTAATCGATACGCTAGATTTTTTGTTCTTTCTTTTTTGTTTTTATTTTGTTTTTTAAATTAAAATAAGAGGCCTCTCTTTTACGAACTTATAAAAAAAAAAAAAACCTAATAATATATATATCAGAGAAATTGAAAATCTGTAAAAATAATATATAATTTCATTTTTCGTTTATGTTAATTAATAAATTACGTAAATCATTTTTAGAATAATGCATACATTTTTTTTTTTATATGGGACATGATTATAAGATTACTAACAGCTTTTAATTGGTTCCAACTAATTGATATTATCATATAATAACAAGTACATAATTATCTATAATAATGATAAAGCTGTTAATATTCTTTTAGAGTTAAGTACATGAGAAATAATTATAATAAAGGATATTCTTAATTATATAAATCATATTTATAACGATAAGAATTAAAAAGAAAATTTGCCCTCGTTTATAAGAGTTGATTGTTGCACATGAATATTGTTTTTTTTTTTGGTCTTTCTTTCTTTTATAATAAAACAGTATACATTTATTACTATACGTACATATCGAATAACAAATTAAAATATTACTCTCAATTAAAAAAAAATAATAATAATAATAACAAAAATAAAAAGAATAATAATTACCAACAGATTAAAAAATATCATTCGTTTTTTTTTTTATCGTTGATTTATTTTATCACATAATAATAATAATAATAATATATTCTTTTTTTTCAATTTGTTATATAGGAAAAAAAAAAAGAAACAGAAATAAAAAAAGAAAATGGGGAAAAACCCTACACATCGAAAAAATTAAACGACTGATAATTTTTAAACGTTATCAAACTATTGATTGCTTTGAAAAACATATCGTATTATAAACATAGTTATTTATAAAACTATTCTCTTGTTACAAACTAAAAAGCCGATAAATAATAGGTGATGGTAATAGATTAGTAATCTGCACTTTGGAAATATAATTAACTGAATTAATGAAATAATAATAGCATGAATTAGTTCGAATATTTAATCTTCTATCAAGGATATTAAATCATAAAGCAAACATGTAATATATCTTCTATATACAAGTTACTTCTCTTTCTCTCTCTCTCTCTACAATTTTCATTATTGCTTTTCTTTTTATAATATCGTGAGGAAAAGTACAAAAGACAGACCATGTAGAGATGGTTTGCTGTTGGATATTATAATAATAATAATAATAATAGTAATAATAATAATAATAATAATAATAATAATAATAATAATAATAATAATAATAATAATTAATAATCTATTTAATGTTATACATATTAGGCTGCATATGAAAAAGCCATTTGTAAAACATCATCACGTGAATGCTGAAGTTAAATCGAAAGGTTACTTATTTAAATGAGCGGAACTTTTGTACAATTTTATAGACATTATACCTTCATCATCATAATAATGTAAATTGTATGAAACGTATTATATATATATATATATTTATATATATATGCTATTATAAATTATGATAAAGTGCTGGAAATATTTTAGTTAGTTTATAAAGTGCTAAGGCACCAGAGGTAAATGCAAATGATAATATTCGTGATTAATATATATTTTCCTAATAGTACTATGGGAGCATTAAACTACAGACATTTCTTTTGTATCCTTTCTTTTCTTCTTCTTCTTCTTCTTTTATATATATAATTATATTTACTATGAAAAAGTAAGCACTTTTATACATACACTTCGGGATGATTTAAGATCATATTCGCTTTTTCTGTGTGTGCAAAATTAAATTTCTCGGGCCTTTTTTTTCCTTTTTTCTTTTCTTTGTTTTTTCCTTTTTTTTCTTCTTTTTTTTTTTAAAGTAGCATGTATATATATTAATAGTAAAGTAGCAATCTTTTATTTGCATGCAAAGCAAAGTTAAGATGCAAAGGACATCATGAGCAGCATTTTTTTTTACAGATAGATATATTCAAAGCTGGATAAAACATTGACATATCTTCTGTTTTTATGCTTACATCATTGTTTATTTTTTTGTTAACAAATATTAGTTTGTTTTTTATTGATATAGTGTCATCGCGATACCTCTTACTTATAGAAAAATAAAGACTTTTAACAAATTCGTCCCATAACTGCCATTAAAATTCTTGTTTTGGTTTCTTTTTACCGATTATTAAATACACTTAACACGACTTGAAATTTATTATTATTATTATTATTATTTTTATTGTTTAATATTAAAATCAAATGTGGTATATAAAAAATGATTACTATAGGATTGTGAGGTCATGCATAAAATGTTTCTTGCAGTGCCTTGAAAATATTCGAATACATTTGATTGAAATTTAAATCGCATTTTTATTTTTAAAATGTGGCAGTTAAAAGACAAACATACAAACGTAATTATACAATGTTTTACTTATACACACGGGTTTTTTGAAACTTGTGTTGGTTGATTTTTCATCATTGCACTCCGAATAACTTGTTTCTCATATTCTTAAACAAAAAGATTATTAATTATAAAATCTGTTTATTTAGTTTCTGTTATTGCATGGCAATATACAAAGTTCGAAATTCATTTCTTTCTCTTTTCGTTTCCTTTCTCTCTCGCGCTCTCTCCTTTTTAGTTTTTTTGCGTTTGACTATATTTATTATTAAATCATCTAGTAACCTTTCAAGATTAACAGCATATCACATGAAGCATTCTCGTTCGACATAAAACGTCAAGTTCGGTTTGTATGCTAGAAACATAGATCTTGTCTTTTCCACTGATGAAAAATACAAAACGAGTTAGAGATTCACTACACGTACGACTGTTATTTACAATGTGTTTTTATTAGCACGATTAAACAGATTTCACATAATCCTTGTCAAAACAGTGTAACCAAATGATTTTTTTTTACTCTCTTCGTTAATTTTGTTCTCGTTATTCATGCATATAAACCTTCACCCTTACACTAATTCTAAGACGGAATTTCTTTAGTTTTTTTATACTGCCATAACATATTATACTTTATTTTATTTTTTATTATTTTTTTGTTATTATTATTATGCTCCTCTCTTTCCCTCTCTTTCTCTCTCACTCTCTCTCTCTCTTCCTGTTTCTTTATTTTTCTTTTTTTTTCTTTCAATTATTATCCCATATAAGAATCACATAGTTCAATATGAGATATAGTAAGACGGATTATATAATACTATTATAAAATCCGTAAATAAACCGAAAAGAAATATACACATAAAGTTCCCAAATTTTTTACATATCTGATTAGCATTTTTCTTTTTTTTTTCATTTTTCATTTTTCGTTTTCTTTTTATTGATTAGCAAATACTTGCTAACGTCCACATCATCCCCCATTTTTTTTTACCTCCACATTTAATCGATGGTCTATAAATTGATGATAACGAGGCACAGAGGGATAATTGCAACGGGCAGGAAAAAGTCAGCATGACATTCAGTAAAACAGTCTTTTAAACACCATGAAGTCATGGGAATTTTGATGTGCTGTAATTCGCTACGATACCATTTCGTGCCAGCCACTGCTATTTGAGGATGCACTTTCTAGCGATGCTACAATATAATGATAATAACTCGTACGTTATTATTAAATAAATGTTCTTACAAATTATTTTTTTGTACAAATAATAATAAGGCTTGATATGTACTAAGTTAAAGTATACATAAATAGCACATTTATCGGATTAAGACTTACCAGTCTTATCATTATCAGCTTTTTCAGGAGAGGAAGACCTTGGTCCCCATATCCTTACTGTACAATCATCAGATACAGAAGCCATCATTTGATGATAAACAGGATTCCACGAAACGCAATTAACCGTTCGACTATGTCCCGTTAAAGTTGCTATGGGGAGCTCTCGTTTGATATGCCATACATATACTTTATTGTCTATAATAATAATAATAAAAATAATATTGCATAATGTTTTTATTTTTGTACAGAAATAAAATACATTATGCAATTTACTCGACGTACCTTCACTACCAGATGCAATAAAATCTTGATTAATACCACCGAAACAGCTATGAATTGTAAAGTGGCCTTGCGTAACACCTTGAAAACGCCTTACTAAACAACGATCTTGTAAGTCCCATAGATGTACTCCTTGATTAGCCACATTAAGTAAAGCAAGTCTATCAGCTTTATTAACACTAAAGGACATAACTGGATGATCTTCTTGTAATCTATATATGGTTTAATAATAATGTTAATTGTATTTCATTATAATTGCAATGACTAGTTTTAATAAGAAGAAAAAAATGCATTCAACATACATTGTAAAATCACATAACTCGTCAAAATTATATCCTCGAATTCGATGATGAGAATCAGCTGCTAAGACAGTTTTTCCATCGCTTCTACACCATAAACATTTAACTCTAACACCTTCCCATGAATCTGAGACATTACCATCCATATCCTGGATTGATTTAATACAAATTTTATAAAAATAATGTAACGATAGAAAAAGAATCTTAATCAAAATGAAATTGTCACTTACACATTGATAGAACTGACCACGAAGTCCTCCTGCAACAAACTTATTCGAATCTCGATGCCAGGCACAGGCCGTCAAAGAATCATCGGTACTTTGAGTTAATTTAACACGTAATTCACAGTCAGGCGTGTCCACACACCAAAGCCACAGTTCTGGACAATCTTCAGGACCACAAGCAATAAGATGGCTACTATCTGGACTCCAAGCTATAAGCGCTACACCATACGTATGTCCTTCCAATGTTTTTCTGTGCGTTACTCGCAAGGTTTCCTATAGATATAGAATTATATAACATTGTAATAAGCTCTTTGAAAGATTACAGATTATTTATTTAGTCATAGACTCTTACCGGATCAACATCCCATATAATTACAGTCATATCTTTAGAACCTGTGGCTAATTTAAGACCATCAGGAGAGAATTTGCAATACCAAACTTCGTCACAATGATCATTCAGCAATTGTACGGTATGGCACGGAAATTGTTCTTTGCTACAACTGTGGTCCACTAGCAGCGACACGTTTTCCAAGCTTGTCTAATTTATCGAAGATTATAAACGTAATAGAAGAATAACAACATTCACGTAAGAAAGAAAATGCATTGTAAAAAGTTATAATAATTATCATTAATATATATAACAATACATTTACATTCTATACTTTAAAATACCTGCATATGAGTTACATGGTATGTGCATTGTTGATTTTGCATTTCCACCGCTTGACAAAGCAACGAGTGAAGTCGACGGGGTGGCAACATGATAGAGGGAGGAAGATACCTTTGTAATCTATCCATGAGCGCTGCTCTGGAAGCTGAGCCTTTACCATCCCAGCCTGCACGTGTCTGTTAACAATTGTCTATTTGCTAATGATCAAATTTTCAATTGTATGTTAGTTTAGTGAATTTTTCAAATATCTACTCAAGTTCAAATTCTTTCAAGAAATTTTCTATCTAGAATATACGGTTATTATTACGAAGAACGAAGATTATTCATTACAACAATTTTAACTCGTGTAATATATACAATTGAATGATATAAATGCAATACCTGTAATTCATCACGTCCACTACACATCATAAATGCTGATAACTGATGAACGCGGCCAGTATTGTGCCCTAAGGGTGTCAATTCATTGCGTAAGACTTGTAAAGCTTCTAAAACTAAGCCTTCTTCTAAAAACTCCAAATATTTTTGCTCTAAGAGTAGAAATTTCATTTCCTATAAATACAAATTTAATATGTAGTATCATATTTAGAAAAAAAAATATTAAATAACATAAATATCAAAGGTAAATTTAAATAATCAAATCTTTACCACCAAGCTCTGACTTGCACCATTTAAAAAGGATTTTAATTCGTTAAGATCGTGATCTGCTTTGTTCCAGTCTCCATCCATAACGTGCTGTCTAAACTTTGCAGCTGCAGGATGGTCCAATCGACAACCTGATTCTTGCATAAGCAGGTCTGCTGTACGGCTAAAGAAAAATATATATATATTTTGTATTTATTTGTCGTTACTGAACAAAGTGTAAGTGCTATATTAGAATAATTAAAAGAATTCATCTGAGTACGATAACATGAGCAATACATTGTATTAAGAGTTCGAACAAAGAACTCACAGTTTTCTATGTTTTAGGGAAAAATATATATTTTGCTACAAGCTTATTTCATATAGATAGTACCAACACATTCATTCGAAGCAACATCATTACGAAGTAAATATAACTAGCAGATACTAGTGACTATATTTCATGATTCTAAAAATAACTTTCTCTTGCCAAGTAGCAGCATGTATGGTAGAACAGTTCTCTTGATAAACGTTCACAAAGGAAATTAAAGGAACGTCCAAATAAATTTTATTTTATCTGTTGGAATCTTGATCGATTAAAGATAAAATCTGAAGACAATGTTAAGATGATATCTTGGAGAATGATATAAATAAGAAAGAAAGAATACGTACTCTAGCCCGACAGTTTTCAAATGTTGACCGATGAGTCTCACAATGTCCTGATTAGTTTTGTCCATTATTTTAGGAGGTCCTAAACTTGAATTAGTTTCCCCATTCACACCATTGATGTCATTATCGGACTCTGGTATCACATTGCCATTAGCTTGTGGTCCCCCAGTGTCAGCTGTAGCTCCATTCTGTTGCAGTCCAGAAGAAACTCCACCGTTTGAGGCCTGCTGCTGCATTACGCTGTTATGCACACGGAAATGTTACCGTGGTTGCAATATTGCCCGGTTGAATACTAACGCATATGCGTACTAAGCGTAACATTTTTTTATCTTGACATATAATATCTTCTCTCTCTATCATTCTATTTGTTTTATTTATATATTTATTTTTTTTAACTCGCGTATATGCATCAATATTTAAATATATATATGTATGTATATATGTATATATATAGATATATATATATTTGTGTATACGTATATATTTATTTATTTATTTACTTTTTTTTTTAAATGTTTCTTTGTTATTTTTCTATTACGAGCTGGGGGTGAAAATTTGAAAGACAGTTTTGATAAGTATTGTCAATAAAGAGAGAGAGAATCAATAATAAGAATTCGACGGAATAATTTGGATAAATAATAAAACCGCTCGGGGATACAGCGCATACGAAAGGAATCCGACGTCGATACGTCTTGAGATTCTGGAAGGAAGAAGATACACGTGAGAGGGTCGTTGAGTGAAGCTACGAAGAGGGGTATGTCCTCCTCTCCGTGTTTCTGCATCTACGCGTCCGCGAATAAATATCTGAGAAATAAAGAACCAGAGCGTTGCGTTACCGATAGTTTTCCATCTCTGGATTGGAGTGGTGCTCGTCCGCTGGTCGTAGAGTAGTCGTCAAAGAACTACGGGACCTTTTGCGCGGTGGCGGAGCGAGTCCACCGTCGTCCGACTCGCCGCTCGAGGCCAGGCTTATACGCGTACCGCCCCGTTTTTCACACGATTATTGTCCCTCTCGAGTTCGTTGGTGGGGCTGTGGCTGGGGCTGAAGCACGCACGCAGCCACGATTACGTTGCACGGGAAAGTTCTTCTTCTTCTTCTTCTTCTTCTTCTTCTTCTCGCCTCCCCCCTTATATATTTATTTCCTCCTACTCTGACTAATGAAAATCAACACGCCGCAGTTAACTTTCAATCTTTGTCCCTACGAAACGTTTACGTTCCCCGAATAAAGCAACAAAAATTCACGATAGAGAAAAAAAAGGCAGAATTTTTGTACGCCTGCCAATACGGATGATACGAACAATGACTGCTACACAGCTGATACTTGTTTAGATCGTCGTTTACGTCACACTATGGCCTTCTTCGCAGATACCCCAACGAGTTATCCTGCCCCCTGCCGTTCGTTCATACAAATTCTTATTCTCTGAAATTGACACGGTTCCCTCTCTGGATTTTATCCTACCTATCATAGGATGTTGCCACTGATTCAAATTTTCCAATTGTTAATAACCAATCTAACAAAATGTAAATTAGTTTTTACCGATTACTTAATCGCGCTTATTTATTTGTTATACGTTCTTGCCGGTGTCATTTTATTTCCAATTAATTATCAATCAATTGTCAATTAATTATCAATTTATTGTCAATTAATTGGAAGATTAATTGGAAAATTAAGATAACCGAATATGCTTTTATTTTTACATTTATCTACGAATATTGAAGTTCTTTTCTTTTTATAGAAACAGATACGAATTTTACGTTATTACGTTATAAGAATATATATGTGAGATCGATTTTTTAAAGTACGCACAATTTTGTATACACAAAGTTTATTACTATGAAAATAAACGAGATAAAATGTAAGGAAAGATTGACTACCGAAAAATTCGCGGTTTAAATTTAAAATATCAATCGGCAGAGATTGGATATCCGAGAAATGAATCTTCGGCTTTCTTCAGAGAAGCGAGTGTAGCACCACGAACGTCAGGAACCAAAAGTTATACGTGCTATAGTCTTCGTGATAATGGATAATATAAAACTACTATTACCGACAATTCATAATACTCCTATAAAAACCATTATTATTAACAATCGATAATAATTTTAGAAATATATTATTATCGACGGTAAGTAAAAACAAAATTAAAGAGACTGTAGTTGTAAATACTCTTATGTTTAAATGCCCTCTTCTAAGGCATTCGCGGTTTAAATTCAAAATATCAATCGGCAGTGTTCGGCTAGTCGAGTGATAGTGTTCGGTTTTCTTCGTACAAGAATCGACTCGCGCATCATGCACCGGCACCCGGCAGTAGTCGCTCGCCGGCCTCCGTGGTGTGTGCATTGACATTGACATTTATTACCTTTAATATTCGTTTATCGTTATTTTTCTCGTATTTCTATTAATCCCTTCGCTATTTTGATTCTACTACCATTCTTCTCCGGTTTTTTTCTCACGTTTACTTTTTTATCCCAACTTTTCTTTTTTTATCAAAGTTGGTTTTTTTTTTTAACACGGATAATAAACGCGTTGCGGCTCATAACCACGCGCGAATTTCATCGCGAAGAAAAGAGAAGAGAAGAGAAGAGAAGAGAACAGAAGAGAAAAGAAGAGAGTAAAGGCGACCAATCCGCCTACGCCGTGAACGTTGTCTCTTTTTTTAACAGACAAACAGAGAGAAAAATGAAGACAGAGAAATAAAGAGAGAAAAAGAAAAAAACGAGTTATATTGGATAACATAATACCTGTGTCCATTAATGCGAACGTCGTTCTCGCGTAGCACATTTTTCGTGCATCACGTATGTATCAGTATTTCTATACGCGTATAAATACGTAGGTAGACACGCGTGCATGCGCACACGGTAATATCAAAGTGACGAATAATCAAAGAAGAAGTTTTATTTCGGTTTGATTAATGATTGTTGCATTCATATATTTTCCGTGCATAAACAGTAAACAGTTTTTTGTGTTATGTGATATGTGTTAGATCTAATAATTAAGTTGCAATATTTATTTTTTGGAAGTGTTTATCTCCCGACAACGACGACCACCTGTCGCGCGAGCAACGCACGCGTCGCTCAGTGTCACATTTGGATTAATAGGATTACGCGGGAAGCTGCAAAGGGACATGTCATTATCCTGGAGATAGATCTTCGCAATATAACAAGGTATGTATGTACTACGTTATTTAAAAGAATTATTTTATTCATTGATCGATAAAAAAGATGACAATTTTTTTGATTGGATTAAAATTCATTTGGTCAAACGATTTTCAATTATTTTTATCATTCCTCTTAGCTATTAGTATTTATCTAAAATCGTTTATGATATTTTTCTTTTTTAGCAATAATAATATCGTTCATATCTCGTTAAAATTCATCGAATATTTTTTACGATATTTCTTTTAATCTCAAACGTAGTAGTCAATAATCCTTATCTTTCAATGATCCAGCGGAACGATGAAATTAAAAGTAAGGAACGTGTGGAATTTTAATGGGAAGGGGGGGGGTGATCATTAAAAAGAGTTAGATTATAGAAAAGTACTACGTGATCTTTTAAATTCGTAGGGCATTAATGTATCGATATCTTATATATATATATATATATATATATATATATATATATGTATATATTTAATTTAGAAATGCACGTAAATCGTTTGACAGATGAAAATTTTTTCTTTTTTTTAAAGATATTCTCAACGTGGAGAAATAAAAAAAGAAAAACATGGAGACCCTTAATTTACGATCTACGATATTTTACGGTATATATAGATATTTTAAAAAGCTTATAAATCTCTTGAATAAGGAATGTGCGAGCGTTTTCTTCTTCTGTAGTATTATATTATATACATATATATATATATATATATATATATATATATATATATATATATATATATATACACAGGTTCGTAAATAATAAAATAACCACGCTACCATGAATGGGCACTGCTTTGCCTTTCGAAAGGCGCGCCGCGTATTGAAGAATTTCTTTCTTTCTTTCTTTCTTTCTTTCTTTCTTTCTTTATTTATTTCTTTAGTGTGTACGCACGCGTATAGTGCGTAGGAGCGGACGGCAAAGAGGGTTCTACATCGTGCAGCAGAATCGAATGAGCCGTGTTAGTAGAAAACATCTATGAGAGAAAGAGAGAGACAGATAGTGGAGAGGGGCAGGAAAGGAAGGAGGTGGGCACATACCAGTGCATACCAAAGTAAATGCGCATGCGCAAACCATTTCTCCCCTCTCCAACCAACTCGCTTGCAATCTCCCGCGCGATTTGCCCGCGTCTTTCGCAGCGCGCTTTTGCTCTTCTCTTCAAATCATTGACTCTACTTCTTTTTTTCTTTTTCATTCTATTCATAAAATCATCTTCATCTTTTTATTATTTGTTTATTTGTTTGTTTGTTTGTTTGTTTTTTTGTAGAACTTGTTGCAAACTTCCTAGATGTTTTTTATTTGAGAAATAGATGATTATTGCATTAGATAGATAGGATTATTTTATATGCATTTAAAGTTGAAATTAATCGCGTGCGTGTTATATATTTTGTTTCTTTTCTTTTCTTTTTTTTTTTCTTATTCCTTTTCCTTTTTTTTGGTTCTTTTTCATTTTCATTTTCTTTTTTCTTTTTTCTTTTTTCTTTTTCTTTCCTCTTATTTCACGCAGTTGCATCCCTCGTGGTAGCGTGTTCACGCTCGCTTTCTTGTATTTCGCATACCTGCTTCTAAGCTTTCACGTTAGGATCTCGTGTTTGCTTCGTGTAAATATGATCGGTTCTTGTTCAAAATGTTCTTAGGTCTCTCTCTCTCTCTCTCTCTTTTTCGTAGTAGATTTTTACGCGTTGTACCGGTACAAATAATCCATTTTTACGTATAACAAAAAAAAAAAAAAGAAATACCAGAAGGATAAATTTACGAGGAATTTAACTAACAATAAAAATCTTTTTCTTCTTCTTCTTCTTTTTTTTTTTTTTTCAAATCTTGAATCGATACATCCGAAATCGTTTCTTAGGAAAGGAAAAAGAAAAGAAAAGAAAAGAAAAGAAAAGAAAAAAGAATCGATTAGATATTATTGAACTTTTCTACAAAAGCTGTCCTTAGAAATTACCTGGAAAAGATGATGATGATGATTGTCCGAGTAGTAGAAAAAAGCATGGCAGCAGATGAATCGAAATATATTATTTGGARTGAGGAGGAGGAGAAGGATGGCTTAGAAAAAGAATGATAATTATAATTCTTTGGGTTTCGAAGTTGCCCCGAACTTAAAAAGAATTTCTCGAGAGCTAATTCGAAGAAGAGACAAAGGGTGCCATTTTTCTCTCCTATGTAGTTTGTTTTTTATCTCTTTTTTTTTTTTTTATTTCTCGTGTGTTCGTAGTATATCCATAAATTCATAGGACGAAACACAGAGCAAGCATATCATCCATTTTTAATATTTCATTCGTAGAAACGTTCGTTCGTTTTTCTTCTTTAACTTTTAGAGTCAACTTTTAAGATACATATATATATATATACACCGTAGAAAGGCAATTTATGGAAAAAGGGTTTGCGGTCTTCCGACCTTCATATTTACGTTGCACAGCACAGCTGGACTTTAACCGCACGAAAGCGGTTCTTCTTGCTTTAGCCCTGAAATCACACGCTTCCCGATTTAACGCGTTTTGCCATGCACTCACTCCTATCATCTATGAGATTTGCATACGTTGATTTTTATCTTTTTTTTCTTTTTTTTTTTTTTTCATTTTACTATACACATATATATATTTTTGTTGGTTTTATATTATATTGAGAAAAGTTGTCCATTCAACTTAATTTTTTTATATACTCGTTCCGTCTCCCATGTGCTATAAACAAAATCAAACAATAGGGTGAAAAACATTCCACGTATCGAAAAATTCTTCAAATTTATTATACCATCTGCTATATTGGAATTCGAATGATAGAAAAGTCGTCCTAGTTCTTTCATCTTATAAATCCAACGGATAATCTTCTATAAAGAACTTAGAAAATGAATAGAATACATTAAAATAAAAAAAGAAAGGAATTTGGACATTGCAATCTCATCTTACGATCAATCGGACGAAATACCAGGTGCATTACGTTTTCTTTCGTTGTACTTCTCTCTTTCTCTCTTTCTTTTTCTTTTTCTTTGGCAAAGAAGAAGAAGTAGACGTAGTAGTAGTAGTAGTAGTAGTAGTAGAAGAAGAAGAAGAATAAGAAAAGAGTAAAGAAGAAACTCGCTGGCAAAGTCCTGAGGATCGTGGCCGGTGAACGGGTGTGAACGCTCGTACGTGCCAGAAACGAATAATGAAGCCGTGCTACGATCCACGATAAAACCCGATGCCCCGACGTTGGAACGCCACTCACGTATAAATCTTTTACCTTGTACCCGATTTGCGAGCGCCGTACCACACCACCACCACCACCACCCCCTTTCCTCCCGCACCCCCTACCGCATTGCCACAATTCAACATCACCGTCTCTAGAAGACAAGTTACCCTGTGACCAATCATTTTCTATGACTCCTATTTCATCTACCAACTCCTTAATTTCATTCTCTAAAATGACATTTCATTTGGTAAAAAAAAAACAACAAGGATTTGTTATCATTAACTAAAATATTCAGTTGTCGATTGAATATCATACAATTAGGGTATCGTTTAGGTTTAATTTTGTTAGGTAATTTGGTTGAATTAATACAAAAATGGATAAAGTGGAATGTTTTGTAAGGAATAGATTAAAAAATTTAGGAGCAACGTTAATGAGTTAGCGATCACCTACGATCACACATCGCAAGGTATAACTATACGAACACGTGACAGCGTTCTTCCTCCTTCCCCACGCCCCCACTAACACGTTGTCGTTAGTTTATTTATCATCGTTAGTTCTAGCTTAAAATAGTTTAACTTGGTTTAAATACTTTTGCTTGTTTTTCTTTTTTTTTTTTTTAAAGTCGAACAGGTACGCGTAATCTTAGGATCTCGATGAAACTCATATACGCGTGTCGGTAAAATATATATATATATATATATATATATTTATTTATCAGGGCTATCGAGTTGTGGCAAATGATCAAACTAGTTCTAACGTGTGCGTGTAGAGAAGTCAGTCGCATAGCACTCCTCCTCGTGGTCTCGCTTTCTCGCGAGAGGTATATAAGAGTAAGTATATAACATAACTTTGTGTTACAGTGTAATAATGTTAACATGCTTAACAGATTTATTCGACATATTTTAACAGAAAATTTGATATTTTTGTTGTTGTTGTTTTAACTTTTGACCTGTACATACACACACACACATTGAACAAAATTACTACTTGTCTTTTGCGACATTTATATATATAATATATGTATAATAACACACACAATAACACACATACATATTGAATGAAATTACTACTTGTCTCTTTTGCCACATTCATATATATATATATAACATGTATATGATACATACACAATTACACACACATGCACACATACATTGAATGAAATTACTACTTGTCTTTTGCTACATTTCTTTTATTCCTAGATTTTCTATCTTTCTTTTTTATTAATTATGTTAGTCTTCTTCTTCTTCTTCTTCTTCGTTTCTCATAAGGTAACGTAAGTAAGTAGTAAGTGGTTACTATCATCCGGATATAAAGGAGGGGGAGTGGGAGGGGGAGGGGGAAATACCACGAGAAATTCAGTTAGACTCGGTGAAAGTACCAATGGACTGTATGTACCAAGGGGTACGTACGGCTTCTGAGAGTTCACGCACACGCCTGATAACCGCGATGCTGTATACGAGATAATAGCACGGTTATTACGTAGTACCATCGCAACGCGGAAGCCTCCCTTCACCCCACCCATTTGTCATTTTCAAATCGAGAAATTCTCCATGGAAGAAAGGGGGAATACGTTTCTATATAGTGTTGATTTGATTTTTTTTTTTTTTTGAGAGAGAGAGAGAGAGAGAGATCATCGAGTATTACGACTTGGTATTTTTATTTTGGTTGAATCTTCGACAACTGTAAAAATAACGCATTTAATTTGTAAGATGTAAAAGAAAATTATAATGGAAATAAAAATGATAATTGGGTAATAGGGATGGGGTTAAGGGAGTGGAGAGTAGAGGGGGAAAGCTTATACGGATGCAATTATTGTTATCTTTGTCGGATCTTTTTTTCCTCCCGATTATTAATAATATATATACATATATATATAATATTAATACAATAATATTAAATTAAATTAACATATATTAATATAATAATATTAATATATATATTATAATTTATTTGTATCGACGATTTTTATATGCATCCACATTTTGTATATATATATATATATATAATATATTTATATTATATATTTATTATATCCAAATAATAAATTTATATTATGAATAATCTATAGGAAATATAAATAATATATATAAAATGAAACTTTATCGAGTTTTGTTCATGGATTGGGTGGTTGTGGTGGTATGTTCCACGGTTGTGTTGTGTACATCGAACAGCTCGAATTCCTCGAACTTAATCCGAGCCTGAGTGCACTCTACCGCGGTATGCACTCGGAATGCAGCTCTCAAAGTGGGCTGCTCTTAGTTATCACCGCGCATCGTGGAACATGGCTACTTGGTGAAAGTAGCTCCACCTTCGCAACGCGAGCGCGTATGTGGATGCTCGCCAGGATTCCGCGCATACACATGAAGACGAAGACGAAGACGAAGACGACGAAGACGACGATCAACTCTCGTAGTATTCGTTCCCTCTCGTACGTTTGTTGTGTTCGTTCGTTCTTTCGTTCGTTCGTTCGTTCGTTCGTTCGAAGAAGAAGAAGAAGAAGAAAAATCAGAAGAGTTATCTAGATGTTGATTTATTTTTTTATCAAACATCGTTTCAATTTTATCCAATTGAATAATAGAACGAACATAATTCATTAGTTTCACAGATTGACCTGGTTAACTTATTTCTAAAGAGGTTCAACTTTAAACTAATCCAATAAAATCTATTTACATATATATATATATATATAATATTTAATTATATAATTTAATTTAATATAATCAAAAATAATAAAATAATATAAAAATAAAAATAATAAAATTTTAAATTAAATAATTAAAAAGTAAATTATTTAATTTAATATGAATATAATTTATATATATTAAATATATTTATTTATATTATAATATATTATTATATTTTATATATTATTATAATATTATTGATTAATTACAATAAGATATTTCATTGAATAATATTTTAATACCATATATATCCTTTTCATGGATAATTTGATTAGTCAAAATAACATTTGAATTTCAAATATTATAATTAATAAATCGATATTAATTAAAATGAAATATTTTATCTTGATATATGTGTGTTGTACGTAGATTTTAAACGTCATTCTATCATTTATAGGATTAGAACTCGAGTATTCTTATTAGATAGGTAGAATGAGATATAGAAAGAGATAGATAGATACAGAGAGAGAACGGGGCGAGGAGATGAGGAGGAGGAGGAGGGGTRTGACGCGAATGACTCGACTACGATGTAATCGGCCGTAACTTGCGTATAATTAACATTTTCATAGATACACTCGGTTCAGTTTACTACTCCGTAACTGTTCGAAAGTCCTCGAGTTCCGATTCAATTCTTGTGGTATTTGCTTAATAATAATAAAAAAAATAAAATAAAAATAAAAAATAATAAAGTTAGTACCGATCGATAAAATTTGATTTTCAAAAAAGTTTGATGAGTCTACGAAAAAATTAGTCAATGATTGGAGGATTTACATTTTTTAAAAAAATTTCAATGAGTCTACGAAGAAATTAGTCAACGATCAATGAACTATGAAGAAATTCGTCAATGATCAAAAAACATTGACTGAACTTTTCGTAGACTCGTGCATTGACGAATTTCTTCGTAGCTCATAGATTTTCTAAAATTGAAAAAATTTTTTTCGTACATTCGTCCATTGACTGAACTTTTCGTAGATTCGTGCGTACATCTTTTTTTCTCTTTTTTTCTTTTTTTCTTTTCGACAATCAAACTCGTCCTAATATCTTGACATATTCATCAGTAATGTCGATGTGGAAAGGTGAGAACGAGTTTAATTCGAAAGAAATCGTCGTCGTAGTCGTGTCGTACACTTTCGCTGATTTTCTCGTATGATGTTAAGCAGACCCTTTTAAGGTTACGGGTTACATCAAACTCGATCAAATGGAATGAAATTTACAACTACTTAAAAAGATATAGGGGTTGTTTTTGTAAAATATGAATTATTAGTTTGTAACAATTGTTAATTACAACTGTGCAATATTTTTGATAATTCAAATTAAAAATTTCAATCATTTTAAATTTAATCGCGAACTCATTGTGTAATTAAACAATTCTAACACTCCCTATACCCTTTGTAATTTTGTAAATTCATTGATTTGTTTGTTACAAAATAATTTCATATATGTACAATTAAAAAGTAGTATAAACTTGACCCAGAGTAGTATAAAATATTTGTTCCACTTGTGTTACTATATAAATATGCATTTTCTTTAGATCTATTATCAAAAAATTCAATTGAACCTTATGATACCTTGATCATCACGCGAGAAATAACATGAACAACAACAAGTGGTGGTAACATGCTTTAGTAGTAGCACTTGCGTGCGAATGTTCAAGACTAAGCATTATAATCGCATTAGAATTCCATTAAAAGATATTCCTTTTTTTTTTCCTTTCTTTTTTTTTCGTCTTCTTGCTCCTTCTCCTCCTCCTCCTCCTCTTCCTCCTCTTCGTTCTTCTTTTCCTTTTTATTTCTCACTAACACAAGCCAAAACGTGGTACGTGGCACTCTGACTTGGAACGTTTTCTCGTTCGTTTACAATAATAAATTAATTCCTATCTCGTTTTTAGATTATGCAAAATATCTATCCTGGAATTTAAAATATTGATTATTATTTATTTTCTAAAAGAAGGAAAAATAAAAACAGAACAAAATTCAAACCAGGTTACTTTACTTCTACGAGTTGTATCGGTTCGCGAGTAAAGAGACAAAAATAAAAAAACCAAAACAATAACAATAAAAAAAAGTCGATTGGTAACGGGTATATATATATATATATGTATAAAATAAAACTAAAATAAGTAGAACTTTCCATCGGTTTGATGAAAATTTTTCCGCCACTTACATTACCACTTGAACGAATCGTTTGCTGTCCTCTCGTCGGAGAGGAGAAAGTATGTAGTATATACGCCCAGGAGGAGGAAACGGAGAAATACGTGAGGAAACGAGACACCGATGAAGGCTCTCTAGAGTCCACGTTCATGTACACACGTATATACATATATATATATGTATGTGTATATATAAGAATCTGAAGTGAATCCCCCAAGACTTCAGAATGAAGAGGATCACTGAAGAAAAAGAGAAAAATAAAGAAGAGAATTGAAGGATAAACGAGTAGAAATGGTAAGAGAGATGAAGAAGAAGAAGATGAAGATGAAGATGAAGATGAAGAATAAAAAAAAAGGAAGGAGGTACAAAGGGGAGAATCATCGAGAGAAAGAGAAAGAGAGAGAGATGGTAGGGTAAAAGAAGAGAAGGAAAGAAACTGACGATGATTACTACGAAGGAAAAGTGGACGAAGAGGAGATGAAAGAGGAGGAGGAGGAATAAAATAGTAAGAGAAAGAAGATGCTGGCAATTTCTCTCTTTCTCTTTCCGCAACACTGGCTCGCGCATTCTTCCATCTCTTTCTATCACATTGCGAGATCCCCCAGCTTTCTCTGTCTCTCTCTCTCTCTCTTTCTCTCTCTCTCTCTTTCTCTCTCTCTTTCTTTCGAGAACCGCCCCACCTCTTCCGCTGTCCGGCCAATTCCTCGTATTATACCAGGTTGCGGTGTGGAATGCGGGCGTCCTTCGTTCGCTTCGAGCAGCATCCAAGCGATGAGCCCCTCTAGCGTTATCCTTCGTCGGACCTTCGCATGCGCACCTTTAGGGCTCGGTAAAATTAACCTGGAATACTCGACCGAGATGCTGACCGGGACCCTCTCTCCTTGGGTTCTTAACCTGCTATGGATTCGTTAAAAACGGATTTCATTCCCGACTTTTACACATCTTCCACGAATATCATCATCTTCTTTTTATCTCAAAGGACTTCTCTTCTATCTATCTTCATCGTCATGTTTCCTTTTTTATTGTTGCAAGGAATGGTCTAATTATTTAACAACGTACTATATCTATCAGAAGAATGAGCGTTTCATTGCGATAATTGACCTAATTTTAATTTGACTTTGAAGTATATAATCTAAAAGAATAAATGCGATTACATATTTGTTAAAGTTTTCGTTTAATACAGTTAGATTCGTTAATAACACAAGTTGCTGTTGCTGCTGTTGTTGTTGTTGTTGGTAGCTTCCTTTAATTCTAGGAATGAATTCAGTACCGGTCCAAGAAAGGATAGTAAATTAAAATTGCCACGAATGCAGAACGAACGTTAACGTCTTGTCGTTCTCTAGCTCAAGCGAATATAATGTCGATGGTGTGTTATTTTACTCTGATGGAGAAACGTTCAGAAAACGGTGCTTCTTCTCGTCTCGTCTCGTCTCATCTTTTCTCGTGTAAGAAGGATTTTTTTCTGCAGGAAGGTCAAGGCACATCTAGCGGATTTGTGCTAGTACGAAATTTGCATTATACAGGGTTGGTGAGTCACGTAATCTGTTACAAGACTCGTCGTCTCGTCTGTACCTTTTTGTTTTATTTCTTTTTCTTTTTTTGATCGTGAAAGATAAATGATTTATAAAGGCGAATCTTTGAAAACATGACAGCTAGAGTTCACGATAATTTATTCATTCCCATAGAAATGAATTTTTTCAGTCTTCAACTTGAACATTTTGTCCGATTATGAGATATATTTACTTGTAACTTATTAAGTGACATCAACAAGTATGATAATACCAAGTATGCAAAAAAAAAGAAAAGAAAAAAGTCGAGGCCGTATGTATGAGAATGAAAAAAAAAAATAAGAAATGGCAATAATATTCATGAAAATACGATAGGAAACACAAATATCAGTTCCAAAATCTCTCAAAGCAACCTGTTCGTAGACATAAATATTATTATAAATTCAAGAAATCACAGTGAATATATTAAATTCGATTATGAATATCAATATTAAAAATGATCAGATTAAAATTATATCAGTCTAGTCTATTTGTGTTATTTTATCAACTTATTTACGGTTTAAAGGATTTGATGAGCGAGAGAATTTCAAGATTAGTTAAAATAGTAGAGTAAAAGAAAAAGAGAGAAAGAGAAAGAGAGAGGAAGCAAAAGATATCTGTGTTTACTATGCCTGTATACCTAAGTACGTGTATACCACCACTGGGGAGGTATACACATTCGATGAGAACGCAAGCATTCCCGTACGCTTTGCTAGCGCATTAGCGCCTGAATGAACAAACAGGTATTTTATTATAATGAACGTTAGGTGCATTTTACTCGTGGTCTCTCATTAAACTACGTATTTACTTCGTGCTAGGAAACAAAAAGGTTCTATCATCCATTTTCTTGCATTTCACCAATCCAAGTGAGTTTTTTACTAAAAGTATATCATCTTTTCCCAACTTTTAAAGGATCATCATCCTACCTTCAGATTTTTCAATCGGAACCTTTGAAAAACCTTCGAACATACACACACACAAACACACACATGCACATACATATAGCTTTCCCGTTCGATTAATACACTATATAACGGTGTTCCCCTTTACTCTCGTCATTCTTCTCCAAGCTTCATAAAGTAGTGACCTCAGTTTACTTTTACTCTCTTATTAACGTACCGACCATGTCAAGGTACTCGAGAAACACCGAAGATGAGTAAGGACTCATTCCAAGACACGTTTTCACCGGTCTCTTTCAAAGATAAAAATAAATTCCAAACACAAACGCGCACACGCGTATATACATATGCGTGCACGCACTTACACATTCATATAACATAAGCGGGTACAAATATTATTACACATACAGGGTCTTGCCAAAAGATTCAATTTATGATAATACTTTAAGAGTTACATGAAATACCATTAATCGTTCGATTATACAAAACGAATATAAAAAACCATTTATACGAATATTTTCATCCTCAACACCCCCCCAACCCCCAATTCCTTCTTTTCCTTACCAATCAAAAAACCCACTTTTTTCATTTGACAATATTATTATCCTATATCGAGATTGTTCACAAATCCAAACGAGAAGAAAATATATATATAAAAATAAAAAGCAAAAAAAAGAAAAAGGACGAAAAAAGAAGAAAGAATTCATTTCTCCCCCTCTTCTTTTCCCTCCGGCGTATTGTGTAACGATAACGGAGGTAAACACCGGGGGGACCCGTGCGGATACGTTGAACGTTTACCGAAACGTTCGCAAATCTCGATGGAATGCCGTCGGACTGGTGTTACCGTGCTCGCGCGCACACACACACACACACGCGCGTACACGAGTTTGCCTGTGTTTGAGCGAACGAACGAACGAACGAACGAACGAACGAACGAACGAACGAGCACCTTCACCCTCACCCTCGCCCTCGCCCTCGCACCGTCCTAAGGTGACACGAAGAGAGAACCCGAACACACCATCTCCTGGTGAAAATATCATCGTGGCTTACGGTGCTTACATAAGACGATAACGTGTCCGTTCGTTCATTCGTTCGTTCATTTGTTCGTTCATCCGGAAAATTTCTTATTCCCAATGGATCCTTCTTTTCATTTAATCGTTATCATTATTTTTCTTTGTTCTGTTTGTTTGTTTAGAAAACCATCATGAAATCATTTCATGATGTTCATCAGTCGTGTGTCATTTTTCGTGTGTTCCTCTTTTGTATACTCGATGCAATTATCGGCGTTAACAAACGCAAATCTATTACCATTTCTTCCTTTTTTTTGAAGCAAATTATTTCAGTCAGCCAACTGATTATCCAACCGATTAATAAACTACTGAGAAATCCGAGTGGACAGTACCACATGTAGGATAATCGGTAAAGATAAAAAATAGAATCCTTGTTGGTTAACCTATGAAATGTTTATGTAGATTAGTTTGATAATTTATTTGAATTTATTATAATACTTACTTATCAAATGTATCAGGCTTCATTATATTCTTATAAGTTGAATTATTGATGCATCCAATTGTGGATACTGGTAATTTTGGTATGGGTGCTTTAGGTTGACCGAAACCAATCCAAAATGAAAAAGCTAAGCCAAGTATTAATCCAGTGATAGCACCCTTTTGATTTCCGGTTTGAGTGAACATACCCAATGTAAATGTACCCAATACTGGTCCTCCAACTACACCAAATATCGTTAGAGCAGCTTGAAGTAGTCCACCCAAGTGTTGTGCTAAGAAAGCTACTCCCAGACACATTGATCCAACAACGACTGCTAATACTTTGCTAGCAACTATAGATCTTGTCGATGACATTTCTTTACCTTTACTAAAACAAAATGTGAATTAATTTGAAAAGAACTCTTAAAGATTTTTTTATTAAATGAAGTACCTTTTGTATCGGTACAATGGTTTAATGTAATCCTCGAGAATAACTGCGGACAAGGAATTGACCGTTGCAGATACCGTGCTCAATCCGGCACTGAAAATTCCAGCTATAAAGAGTCCAGGTACTCCAGGATACTTTGACAATGTTTCCATTACGTAAAATGGCATAAGTTGGTCGTTGGAAGTGATCCTTCCAGAGTTCAAGGGATCACAATCACGATACTTAGAATATATCGACAAGCCAGCAAAGCAAATGGTCAATGACATGATAGACGCTATTGGCCAACTACACCAAAGAGCCCGTTTGGCCGCTCCCAGATTCCTGAAAGGTACATTCGCAGGAGATAGATATTCTTGCTAAGTCGAGACACATCGATCTACAGATCAGATATTAGAAATATATCAGAATGATCTTTTCCATATAAGATTGAAAAAGTCCATATGAGGGTGGTGGTGGTGGTGGTAGGGAGAGGGTAGCTACTTACTTGACAGTTAGCATTCTTTGAACTTGAACTTGATTGACACCGTACAAGGAAAGATACGTAAAAAAACCACCAACCGATAAGCTCCACCAAGTATGTCGTACTGTTGGATCAGGGGAAATGCTATTTTTTGTGTTCAAAAAATTAAATAAAAATTAATATACAGTTAGGAGAAATCAATAGGATAATTTATAATATAAGATAGATGATTACTTATCAAATTCCAATCGCGAACCTTCAGCAGCAATTTCCCAAATTCTTGCAAGCCCACCAACGTCTATTGCCGCGGTAACGATAACCGTGATAACTGCTATAATCATTAGGGCACTTTGGAATACGTCGGTAATGAGTACCGCCTTGATACCACCGATCGCCGAGTAAAACGTACAGACCAATCCGATGCCGATCACGCTCAAACTCCTGGAGATATCTGTCGTAGCTTCCAACGCGAGTGCCGGCGCGTAGAGCACGACGCCGGTGTACAAAAGAAGTTGTAGGAAAAAGGCGACACTGGCTAACAACCTTGTCGGCGTACCGAAACGTTTCTGAAGATACTGCAAAAGTGATCTCACTTTTAGATACGCCAATAAACGCAACAAGAACAAGAACACGACGACAACAGCAACAGCAGTAGCAAAAAATGCAGCAAATATGTTTGAACATTTTTAACCCTGATCATATTCATTCATTTTTATTTATTTTGCTTATTGAATTTATTTGTTAAGAGAATCTAAGTAGTAGGATTATATAATACTAAAATTCAAACGCGCGCACGCAAATACACAGACAGAAACGCGGCATGATCCGTAACGGGTTAGGCTTCTCTTTTCACGTGAAATAAGCGTGAAAATGATTCTCCTCGGGTGTATGTTAGGGAAGTATACTACTCACTTCGAATGCACTGGTGGCGTCGAGCTCAAAGAAAACAGGCAAGTAAAAGTAGACAACGAATGCAGTAGCAATGCCGTAGGAGATGTTTATCACCGCGTACTGAGAACCGTAAACGTAAATTTCCGAACTGACTCCTAGTAGGCTGACCGCCGACAAGTATGAAGCCATCAAGCCAATCGCTACCGTTAAGACGCTCATAGATTTGTTTGCTACGAAGTATTCCTGTATTACAAACAGAAGATATTATTATTACTTTTTTCTAATATAACACATTATAATACATTGTTTTTTACCTCTGTCGATTTTTGTCGTCCACCTGTTAGCCAATAATAAACACCGATACCAGAACTGATGAGTAGCATCACCACGATCACCACATAATCCGCTGTAACTAATTTGGCTGTCATCTTGATAACTTGAAAAATAAAAACATTCATTATTAATCGTTAGATCATCATCAATTAGAAAACAATTATGATAATAAGACAATATCGTTTAAATCTAATATATTACATTATAACACTGATGAGGTTAAATACAATTTTGACGATGAATTTTGATTTTGAAAATATATCGGCACCGATTACCAGAGGGAACAGGTGTGTCCCAGCTGGTAATAAACTACATGGTATCAGTATCAGTAACATTATACAAAAGTGTAGGAATATCGCTTATCAGTGTATCAAAACTTAAGTGATGTTTATTCGAGAATCTGTTACACAGATACGTAACTTTTAATCTAATATGTAACCAGTTCATTAGTTAGATATTTCGAACGAATATACAACGTGTACTTTCTATCTATATACTTCTTACGATTTATCTTAATTATGAGGTGGTATTGCAAAAAAAGGAAAAAAAAAACATGAATCAAGAATATACCGGTTCTCTCAAAAATATCATTTGTCACATATTTTCAGAAATCCAAATTTTAGAAAAAAGAAAAAGTGAATACCACACACTGGATATTTCTGGTGTCTGACAAGGACAGTATCTTTCGTGATGCCTATCAGTTTTAGAAGAATTTTTATTTTTTTTTTTTTTTAATGTAATCCTATGTATGATAAGAGAAACACCTCCTTGTTTGATAAGCTAGACAATAATTATTTTCACATGTATATGTGAACTACGATATCAGTTTAACTCATGATTCGTTTCATTCTTTCATGGACTTTGAATTGGATGATCCAATCCGGATGATCCAATTGAATTTTTTGTTGAAAAAGTACGCGATATGAACAACAACAACAACAACAATAAGAAGTAGAAAGGGGTTGCATTATACACACATAAGATGCATGTATATAATACGTATCTACATACATGCGTGTATATATATAGGTATACATATATTTACTGCGGTTTTCTTTTTGAGCGCGAGCGAAGCACATGGGGTCGGTGATCGCGAAGAGAATGCTGTAGGGACGCAGGTTGAACGGCTGCGAAATGCGTCGTCGTCGCTGAGAGGTTCGATGAGGCAAGAGAGGAGAAAAGAGAGAAAGAGAGGAGAGGAAAGGAGAGACCGGCTTTTATAATGGCGAAGCAGCTATGCGGGTAACCGAGTAAAAGTATGAACGTGGTGCTGAACCGGGGTCCAAACTAGTAAGTGGTGGTGGTGGTGTACACAAATGGAAACAACGGGGGTTGATTCTCCTTAAAAGAAAGTGGAGGAGTCTAAAGATCACGAGAATAACTTGGAAAATATTGGATTTACTTTCGTAGAGGGGTGGTTGAAGATGGGGTTCTAAAAAAGGATTCTTCATCAATTGTTCTTTGATAATTATGAACGTTTTTAGCAAGGTGCTGAACTGGGGTCTAAAGTAGTAAATGGTGGTGATGGTTGTGGTGTACACAAATGGAAACAATAGGGGTTGATTCTCTCTAAAAGGAAGGATAGGGGTCTAAGGGGCACGAAAACTCATGGAAAATTTGAATTTACTTTCATAGGGGGCTGGTTAAGATTAGAGTGGCTAGAAAAGGATTCTTCATCATTGTTCTCTGATAGTATGACACGTTTAAAACAAAATCTTAATGAAAGTTTTTATTATTAGACAAGGTTATGATAGGGGGTGACGGGGGATACATGAATGAACGGTAATAATGAAATTAGGTTATTTATTTTGTGTTTTTTAGTGTGAACGTTGGACGTAGCGGCGACGAAATGAAGCATGCAGCATGCGTGGTAGCGGTGTCACGGCTGCGCGGTCTTGCCTTCAACCTCTGGTGTCCGCCAGCCGCTACCTCGCTGTGCACGCCCTCCCTGGTGATCCTCTTTACTTCATTGCTGAGGTAAAAAAATAATAAACAAGTGTGATATATTAAGTATATAACTCTCTTTCTCTCTCTTTCTTCTTTATCTTTATCTTTCACTTTTTTTCCTGTGTATTAATGAACACCCTTATATTATAATCTAACGTAAGATGAAATTATTTTGATATGTTTGTTAACAGGAGTTATATCAAAATTTGTTATACAAAATATTATATAAATATATTTTATAATATATTATAAATATATATATTATATAATTATATTATAATAATATAATAATAATATAATATGATAATAATATATAATAATATAATATAATATATTATACAAATATATAAAAAAAATGGTATATAATTAATAACCACATATATGAATAGAGATTATTATTATTTACTTCCTGTTACAAACTATATATTGATTTTTACCACGGGACAATGGGGTAAAGACGAACGCAAAAAAAAAGGTATATATACAAGTAGTATATTGTGTTGCATGGTATTGTAAAGGATAAATTGTTCATGATAAATCGCCTGGGATACTGAACGAGATTATTCCCAGCATAGTTTTGTTCCTCCCCAGTTGTACATACGTACGATAAATACACCACCACCTTACCACCACTATCACATGATTCTTCTTTCTTTCTCCAATCCATCTTAACGTTCTTATATAGGAGTGTACTTTCTCACACGATAAGATCTACCTAATTATAACAAGAAAGAGAGAAAGAGAGAGAGGGAGAGACTCGTTTGTAAATAACAAATTTAGATTCCTAACTATTCAAGGAAGATTCTCCTTTTCCTTTAACTCGATCGTTCATTCTGTACTGGCAAACTTAAGTATATCGACCTCGAATATATTATTATCCTTAAAGTTGGTTCTATTTCCTAGTCGAATGTTTTCCTATCTTTTGCATTCCTCTTTTTGAGAAGAACAAGAAGAAGAAGAAGAAACTATTGGGTTGTCAACTCTGTTGTAAGTCATTGCTGATTTTAAAAAGCAACCTATCAAAACACACAAAATCCTCAATCATTTACTTGCCAATTCAATATTTGAAAAAGGGGTTAAAATATCCTTTTTTTTTCAAGATGGATGACCGAAATTAAAACCCAACAAATAAAAAGAAAAACAAAGAAACTTTGCTGTAGTAGATCGGATAGAACGATTTTATGCTTGCAGAGAGAGAAAGAAAGAGAAAGAGAGAGAGGATTTGTTGGGGTGGATCGGTGTTGGCGTTGGAACGCTTCGAGGAATTTCAAATATTCGATAAGAGACGATAAATCGTCCTCCTCCTACCTTGGCGTGCGCGCGAGAGCTCACATGCATTCCATGGTCAACGTTTACGAGACGACGACTACGACGATGGTCTACCTACCTACCTACCTACCCACCTACCTATCTACCTATCTATCTACAACTATCCACCCTAACAGGGATGAGGAGGGCAAACTTTTAAATGCATTTTCGTCCCTCTAGATTTTTCCTTGATTTTCTCTATCAACAACCTTAACACACATAATCTTTATTTTACATTTTTATTTATTTTGTTATACCTTTTTTTTACACACTGTATATTAATAATTACATTTAAATATATATATTTAATATTATTTATTATATTAAAAATATAATATATAATAAAATATATATATATTTATTTAAATCATTATTAATTAATATTATATATTAATTATTATATATAATATTATTTAAATATTATTAAATTTATGTTAATATTATTCATTACGTTAATTTCAACCTGAAAACAACACACACCCTTACACACAACAAATAGTGTACTTGTACCCCTCTTAGGTTTTTATCTCATTTTATTGATTATATATTTGTTTTTTAATTTTTTCTTTCACTCTTTTTATTTCTTTCTTTCTTTTCTGTATTCTCTTATTTAATTTGTAGACTTGTAATATTTATTTTTTTTTTTAAATTTTTGTTATTAGGCTAAGTCAAGAGTGAAGGAGGTGTACGCGCAGACATGCATGCTTCTCGGTCAGCAGGGCATGCGAGACTGCGAACTCTTCGGATTGGCCATATTATCCGGTGAGTAACTTTCCCTCTTGGGCCAACCAAACTTCAACTTATTTTTTTAATACATTTTTACTACTATCAACCTGTACTTTTCATCCCTTATCATCTTTCAATGTTCATTCATTCCTATACGATATTAGACAATCCTTAGAATTACACAACAACAACAACAACAACAGGATCCAACTTTGTAGATAAAATCCAAACCTTGTTATCCTGGTAATACACCCTTTATCCTTACAAAACTATCCCCTATTTGGAATCCTTAACAACAATAAATCTGAAACATATATAAGACGAATATAAAGGACCAAAAATGTCGGAAGAATGAAAAGTAAAATAAGAAGGGAAGAGAGTGGATATAAAAATTTGGTTAATCTCGTGGTCTTTATGCATACCCAAGAGATTCTTCTCTTCCTCCCTTCGTCGCGTCTATCGTCACCCGCCACCCTTCGGCCTTCTCCTTTTACCAAAAGAGAGAGAGAGAGAGAGAGAGAGAGAGAGAGAGAACAGCGAGACGAGCCGGTTCGACTGGTATCCCCACCAGGTGGACCCTTCTTGGACTTTACGGAGCCCTGCAAACCCCTCCATTCTACATTCCAGCGGTACCCCATCACTGTGAGCCAGTGCTGGCAGGTTCTAAGGCGCGCGAGCCATACCACGGACTCTTCAAAGTAGAAGGGAAAGGGAGAGGGATACAAGTAAAAAACGAAATATCTACTTTTTCCTTCCTATTTCCTTACCTTTTTTGTTTTACTTTTTATTTTTGTTTTTTTCAACGAGTAGAAGAAGATATAGTCGGCAAACCTATATATAATCTTCTTCTTTCAAACTCATAAGAGAGGTAGTAACCCTAATCAACATTAACGTCGATACGATTAGATTTTATCTCTTTTGAAAGTATTCATTCAATTTCTCTGAAGTTTTCTTATTTTGCCACGCAACTTTTATCTTATTCCTCTAAAGGATTTTTTATTGACATATAAACAAGTCTCTCTAGTGCGTTAATATCTTTTTATTTCTTACTATATATATATATATATATATATATATATATATTGATATAATTGCAATACGCATGAGATAATAAACACGAAAGGTTGGTAGTTATCGTAAACTTTATAAGGATCATCATCATCATCGTCGTAGTAGTAGTTATATTGCCTATCTTACTATCTATCTTTTTATCTGTCTATCTTGCAAAAAAGATAACAAAAAAAAAAAAGAATGAAAATATATAAAGAAAAAAAGTATTTCTTATTACAAAGATATTTGAATTCGATCATCATAAAAAATCTGAAGTAAAGGATAAATATCATCCCCCTAAATTGATCCAGAAAAGAAAAAGAAAACAAAAATTAATAATAATAATATTAATAATAAAAAAAGAATTAAAAGTGCAAAGAAGAGTGGCAGGAGAGCACAAGGATGAGGATGAGGAAGAAGAAGGTGGATAGAAGTAGTGAGTAGGTTGTAAGAGAAATAGATGGAAGAAGAAAGAGAAAGAAAGAGAGTCAAGAACTATAAAGAATAGAAAGAGAAGCAACGCGATAAATGAGGGAGATAATAGGTTGCCTTAAGAAAGAGGATGCAAAAAACAGAGAGAGGTAGTGGAGAAGAAGAAGAAGACCAGAAAGAAAGAGAAAAAGCAAAAGATAGAGGAGGCGGGAAGAAGGGCTCAAGAAAGAAAGAAAGAAAGAAAGAAAGAAAGAGAAGGATCTCCCCGGGTAAGACGGTAGCTCGGTGATTTGTATAGGGCCTCTCGTATTCCACCTACCGCCCTTACGTCTCCGCCGCACGGCGTCTCCGAGCCCAGGAATGTGGAAGGAGAAGGAGGAGGAGGAGGACGAGAATCGTCAGCGTAGAACGGCGGCTGCTGCTGCTGCGGCCGCGGCCTTACGGTGGTAGACGAACGGGGTACAGGGAGAGAAAGAGAAAGAAGGGGGGCCCCATAACGCGCTTGCTTGTAGCTTCAGAGTTTAACTGAGAGAGAAAGAGAGAGGGAAGATATCGGAGGGCCCCAGCAGGTCCAGCGGATATACACCTCGTCGGAGCCAAGCCTTCTCCTCCTCCTCTTCATCTTCATCCTCATCCTCATCCTCATCCTCATCCTCATCCAACGAACGAACGAGAACCTCTCTGTGTATGTATGTATGTATGCATGTGTGTGTGTGTGTTACGAGCAACCTCAACGTCCTTCTCTCCCTCCTCCCCCTTCTTTCTTTCTCTCTTCCTTTTTCACCCTTTTCATTTTTTGTTTTACTTTATATTTTTTGTTCTTCTTCCCTTCTTCTCTCCCTTTTTCTTTCACTCTTCCCTTCCTTCAATCTTCCAAACCTTTCCTTCTCCTCTTCCTCCTTTTTCTTTTTCTTCTTCTGTTCCTCTTCTTCCATCACCTTTTTCGTTATTTTTCCTTCTTCCCTCTTTTATTTTGTTTTCTTTAGTTTTATTTTTACGTTCGTATATAACAGCGTCCTTTCTCCATCAAATCTTATAAACAGCACCTCTTGCGTCAATTGCCAAACGTCAGCAGCAGCAAACCGGGCAAAGGTCCTTTTCCTTCTTCTTCCTTTCATTGATCGATCCCTCAGGGAAAGGATATTCTTCTTCTTCTTCTCCTCCTCTATTATACTCGTTGACGTGTCTTATATTATTCTAACTCGATGATTTATTTTTCTTACTAATACTTTTCTCAAAATTGTTGTCATAACATGTTTGAATTCTTAAATTTATTGTCAAAGGTTTAAATTCAAATAGAAGAGGAAAATAATAGAATTTAAAAACGATAGTTTGTAAGTATGCTGTTTGGATTTAAAAAAGAAAAAAGAAAAAGACATTGGAAATAGGATATTTTCCTGCGTTCGCTAGGAGGAGAGGGGGAAGGGCCCATCTACCCATCCCCACTCCTCCCCCATTTTAGCAAATTCCGCAGTTCGCGGTGAATTTTTGCGCACACGTGGAGTCTTGGTTCCGTGTGGTTAAAGTCAGAGGAGAAAGAAAAGTGGTGTGGTGGTGGTGCTGTTCGTCGAGGGAGGCTGGTAGAGAGGGAGGGAAAGAGGGAGACTTTATCGAGGTGGGGAGAACAGGACCGTCGGACTCGAAAAATCACTCCCGACAAAAAGTACCGTCCACGCAAATACTTATGTGCGCGCTCGGTTTAAAAGAAGGACACGCGCGCGTGCTCTTTCATATCAAAGAATGCCGGCGCTTGATCAAGGAACCGATAAAACTAGTCTAATCGTTTTTTCTATAGGGGTGAAAGGGGGAGCGGTAAAAAAGAAAGAAAAAAAAAGCATTTAAAAATGCATATACGTGCATATGTGTATGTGTACCACATTGATGTATACATTCTAACATGACTGGGGGTGAGGTGGACTGTGGGGAGATGAGGGAAAGAAAGAAGAAGAAAAAAATTGATAGAAAAATGATGGAAGGTAGAAATATTGTGTGTGTATGTGTGCGAGAATGAAAGGGCGAGGAGGAGGAACAGGGGTAGGGGCAAGGGTAGGGGGTAGAGTTAGGGGGATAAAGAAGAAAGAGGAAGAGGAACGTGCGATCACAGTGGATAGGATCGATCCCCGATGAACTCGAGAATGGGTGGATGCATGAAGAGGGCTAGTGTTAGTCCTCGGGCAACATTCTCCGGTAATGGCCGGGCTGTACCTCGAGAGTAACACAGGTGCCCCTTTCGTCTCGAGGAGAGGAAGACCTTAAGAGAAGAAGAATAACTCGATTCCAACTACCTTTCTCTCCCTCTTCCTTTTCTTTCTTTCTTTCTCCTCTCTTGAATTCTTTCTTTCTCTCTCTCATTCCCGCAGAAGAAGAAGAAGAGCTAATTATTGCTTCGAGCATGTCGTTCGGCTGATTATAGAAATCGAGACGGCTTCCTGCGGTGAATCTTTCGAAGCATAATCCCACACCACATATAGTTTAACTCCTACCTAATCTTCTACTATACCTTATAAGTTAGATAATATTTTTTTTTTCTTTATTATTCTTCAGTTTGTCTTTTTGGGATCGAAGAAAAAAAATCAATATTTATATTTAGGAAGTTTGAATATTATTACAATTAATTATTTCGTTAGAATGATGATCGATGATTGATCATCATTATCATCATCTTCATCATTATCATCATCATCATCATTATTATTATAGTTGGATGTCTGTAAGGGTGACGAAATTTTGCAACCTGAGTCGTTGTAAGAAAAAGTATCTCGTTGTAGTTGACGAGTGTCCGGCCCCATGTGGCCAGGACAAGTTTCGGGAAGTCTCCTCTCATTCAAGAACATCTCTCACTGTGATGAGGAGGAGAAGAAGAAGAAGAAGAAGAAGGAGTTCTTTCATTGTTTCGCTCGTTTAGGAGTGCATTGGTATTTCGGACCGATCACTCCTCGAAACAACAAAAAAAGATTCGAATAAAAGGAGAAGAATGGATACCATAGCGTGGAAGAACCATATCGGGACAGGCGCGAGCTCGAACGCGTGACTTGTACAGGTTCATGTGGGTCAGCCAAGACATCATCGTAGGGTGATTTCCCTTTTCCTCGACTCTCTGACTCGTACTTTATTATACCCTAATCATATCCTATATTTCAATGATTAATAAATTATTAATTAAAGTTAAAACAATATTATTTGACATTAAGTTAAGCATCAAACACACACACACACACACACTATTTTAAATATTATTTAGCCATATTATGTAACACGATAATTTATTTAAAATCATTTATATGTTAATACAGATGGCGAATACCTATTCGTGGATCCAGAGAATAAATTAAACAAATACGCGCCGAAGAATTGGCGAAATTCGCACACTTACGTAAGTTTTAATTTAATGACCAATTACAATTTACATTGAATGAACATTATTTTTTGTATCGTCAAATTAGTTTAAACGAAACTCTCTCTCTCTCTCTTTTGGCATTTTTCCGTTCGTTCATTTTATCGTGAAGATGGTTTAAAATTGGGATAGGATTTTAGTAGCGACTGTACTCTCGGAAGCATCCCGCGCGCGCGCTGATGCCAAGAGAAGAGGGAACGGGTGTTGGGAGAGGGCGGCTCCAAAGAAGGGTGAGAGAGTAGCTCGGTCGGGCGCCGAAGGGAAGAAGGGGGCCTTGGACAGGCTCGCGAACGGGAGCGGAGGACACGGAGACGGAAAAGGACTGAGGAGGAAGAGAAGGAGGAGGAGGAGGAGGAGGAGAGTAGAAGGGAATGAAAGGAGAGAAGAGGGCTTCGGGGCCTCTTTGGTAGAAAGGGAAAAATATGCACGATCTGGATGCTGGATTAATATTTATAGTTGCTAAAATATGCGCCCTCTCGGCTATAATTTCCTACGATTCTTATAGCCCTTCATCCACGTCCCTAGGTCCTCCCCAAACAGAATAAGAAAAGAAAACTAAAATAAATAAAAAGAAAAAACGATACCAGAAGAGTAGTAGTCCCCCATTCTATGTCCAATTTTCGACTACCGATTATATTCGCTACCGTGTCTGGCTTCCGTCTTACATTTCTTTTTATTCGGATCTCCCCCCTTCTCGTGTCGCGTCGTGCAGTTGCTTTATACAACACCTCGACTTTTGAAAAAGGACTTTTGAAGAATTCCTTTTTTCTTCAATTTCTTGCTTTTTCGGTTTCAGGGTTTGGACAGCAGCGGAAGACCCGCTTTTATACTTTATTTTCGTGTTCGTTACTACGTTGACACGCCATTGCTGTTAAGGTAAGATGATAACGTTTAAAAAGGCGCAAATAAAAAGTATATAATCTAAATAATAAAAAGAGTGTTAACTTGTTAAGACGATAAGAAGGTTAGAGGGGGAGAGTTGTTTGCCGTGTTGTTGACTCGATTTAGAAGCAATTAGATATCATCTTGTGCTTGTATCAACATCATCATCATTATCATCATCATCATCATCAACATCATTATCATTATCATCATCATTATAATCATCATCATCATTATAATCATCATTATTATCATTATCATCATCATCATCATCACCATCATCATCATCATCATCATCTTGAAATCGTTTCAGCGATGAAACTACGCGACATCACTACTACCTGCAGTTACGGGACAACGTCGTTAGACATGGCGGCGGAGTGGAGAGTCTTCATCCTCACCATCCCCTTCACGAACCTTCGATCGTTACGCCATTGCTCACGCTCGCTGGGCTCGCCCTCCAGGCCGACCTTGGCGATTACTCCGAAGAACGACACAGACCGCACGCTGGATCCGTCGGCTATTGCAAGCCCACGGATTATCTTCCTCCTCACGTACGACCCATTTGTACTTGCTCTTTTTTTTTATTCTTTTCTTCCCTTTTTTTTGTATTCTTCTTTTTTCCCTTTACTCGAGGTATTTTGTAAACGTTCAGTTGTAGTAGTAGAAGAAATCCACTACAATTGGTCGTCCTGTCCATTTTTTTTTTTTTTTCAAAAAACCAAATAGCTAGAGTTTGACCATAAATTTAGTTTCAACAGTTAATCTGTTCTCTATGATCATAAGATCTCGTTTTGATTTGAACTATCAGATGTGCCTCGAATCGAGCGTGCTCGCCGTCCTCGCAGCACAACACAGAGATAATCGTGGCCTCTCGAGGGAGGAGGCAGAACTCCAATACATCCGGGAGGCGTTGTTGTTGGAGGCGCCGCTCAACGCTCACCTATATCGGTTGCGAAGAAGTAAAAACGAGGCAGGCCCAGGAAGGATACTCCTCGCGATTTGCGCTCGCGGTGTGCGAGTCTACGCCGAGGAGGAGACACCGCGTATCTTTGCCTGGAACAATATCAACAAACTCTGCTTCGACGTAAGTTCAAATCCATTTGTTTATTCAACCAATAACAATATCAATTGTCTTCTCTTTTTGAAACATTTGGTAATTGTATAAAGGAATCTTTTCTATTTCTTCTTCTTCCTATTAACAGCGCAAGAAGTTCGAAATACGTGCGCTCGATCAACCGGACAAACTCACTCTCTACAGTGGTTGCGACGACAAGAGCAAGTTACTCTTGGGATTATGTCGGGACACCCATCAATTTTCCATGGCTATAGCACCCAGAGTAAATGAAGCGAAAAGAAGAGAAGAGGAAGGTATGTCACCTTGTTTTATTTGTATTATTATTATCATTATATTTTACAATGATTTCAATTTCTTCGGTATTATCGTCTTCTTCTTATTTTTCCATCGCGAATATTTAAATTCGTCAAATATTTCAGAGAAAAAAGTGTTGAGAGATTGTTACATGTATCCAGCTCGTTGCAAATTGAGTTTAACGACGCGTGGAGCACGTGGCGATCAACGAATATCCGTTATATCCAGCACTTCGTCAAATACAACTTCTGGTATAGTCAGCGATCGAGTTCACAGCGAAGATGAACCGGACACAGCGCCAGCATCGACCGAATGCTTACCTCGCCTTACCGAAAATAATTCTCATGCTAGTATTCAAACTGGAATACCCAAAATTAACGAAACGAACACAGGTGATCGTTCAGTACCATCTCCATCAATGTCTATCGTTGATGGTAAGTTTTCAATTGTATTCTCAATAGCGTGTGTATTTTTGTACGATAACACACACAAAAAATAGACATCATTTACCTTACAATTTTTTCTCCAGAAGTTGACGGTCCCGAAACTACGCCTTCATCAGCATTACGACTTGTTTCGAGTACAAACACCGTGGCTGATGGTTCTCAGTGCAGCAGTAGTTGTAGTACAGTGGTTGTTGCTAATGCATCTAACAATGGAGTTCAAAGAATGCGTCGAACTTCAGCCACGTCAAGTTTGGAGCTCGGTTATTCTCATACCGCTCAAAATTCGGCTGTTTCTTCAGAAACTGCTAGTTTCCCGGGTGCTATCTACGATAGATGCAGAAAGGCTGTTAAATATACGGGTAAGAATTAATACTAATGTATAATCAATTAATATATCGAATGAAACAATATAGATTTTCAAATAAAAACTGATTTATATCTAGGTACAGACATTGCTAGTGAAACGAGTGGTGTATACACCTTAAGAAGTAGTGAAATGCAAGACGAAAGAATTGGAGATCTTTATTCACCAACCAGTGGTACTAATGAATCATCTGCAGCTAGCGACGTTTGTGCATTGAGTTCCGTTCAATCGACCACCGACGAGGCTTCCGTAACTTCAGGATTTTATACGATCCATAGTGGTTTGAGATCTGAAACGAGCGATATTTATACTGACGATATTGGAACGGAAGATCAAGAACCAATTTACAGTCTTTGCAAAGGTGATGAAGAAGTTGACAATGTAGACTCGCTCGATGGCAAACTCGAAGATTCGAGATCACGAAGTAACAGTATAATAAGCACGGGAAGTTTTAGAGGAGACGGTAGTGATCCTTCAAACGTTGGCCCCCTGTTATCTGCCGATGAACTTTCTGATTTGATAGTGGGCCGTTATCCACCTCGTAAAACCATCAGTAACTCGATGGATTCCGATTGTGATTACGTCACTATGCCACCTCCACCTCCACCACCTAGAACTGACAGTGACAGGCAACTTCCACCTCCTCCCCCATATCCAGTAACAATCGATTATTCGCCCATACATCCGTCAAGATTAAAAGTACCAAAAGTTGAAAGAGAACCTCCACCCCCACCACCTTACCACGCCAGTCGGCCTGATTTTACGGGTATGACGTTAAGAATGCCTATGATACCACCTCCAACACCACCTAGAAACGATGCAGTGACACCAAGAGAGCCACCACCACCACCGCCACCTTATCCCGAGATGTCGTCGGACAACATCAGGCAGAAAACAATTTCTGCTCTCTATCCAATGATAGTCCCCGAGGATATGGTTAATCGACTTGCTTCTACGAAAATAAGTGCAGCTGTTACGGGAAGTCAACCGAATCTTTCGTGTAATCCTGGAATTAACGATGCACCGCGGCTTCAACCTAAAGCACCACCCAGAATACAACCACCTACATATCCGGGTGACAAAATGAAACCTACACCAGTACACGCACCCGTTGCTGCTCTCGTGGTCGGTCCTAACAACTATTTGGATGTTCATGCTTCTCGAAGTGGTCCAGTATTGTTACCCTATTTAGGTTCGCAGCCACCTCCGCCACCACCACCGCCACCACCATCTCCTCCACCACCGATGCTACATCCTAGACAACCACCGCCACCACCACCGAGTTTAGCCACCGTTTATACTAGCCAAGTGGCCAGGTCACAAATAGAACAGTACAAACAGCAGCTTTACTCAGACGTCGATTACGTTATGTTCCCGTTGAAGGATCCAGCAGTCTCGAAACAGGAATATATCGATGCTAAACAAGGATCCCTATTAGCTGCTATGGCTGCATATCCACCACCACCTTATCCAACTTTCAATAATAAATCAGCACTCATGTATCGTAGCACACCCTACCTCCCCGGTTCCTCATTCTCATCACAATCGAAATACGCTTCCAATCAAAACCTCAGTACCAGCGACAATAGCTCCAATAGTTATTTACTGCATAATAGCTTGAGCAGCCCTTACGCTGCCAGTACAAGCTCCTTATACAGTGGTGTCACATGCTCCTCAATTGGTAGTCAGAGTCTAAGACGAGATCTGCCAAATCTCGTTCATCCTCACACTATGCACGCGTTTTCTAGAACGAAGAGCGACGATAATATCCTGAAATGTTTCGATTCTCCATCAGGAACAAAATTGAAATCTTTACCACATGCTAAGCAACATCGTAGATTACCACCGCCACCTCCACCACCACCATACGAAATACAAGTAAGACTCGATAACATTTAATTACTTGAATTATTACTATTCAAATTACAAAGAGTTTCATTAATTAATTTGTTTTTTTTTTTTCTTAATCTCTAAGAGTCTTGATGAAAATCAACCGTTACCATCGGCCATTGCGTGCCCGGAAAACGTATCATCGAAAAAATTAATGAAATTATCGGCCGAAGAGGAGCCAGAAGGTAGAAAAGAAGATCTAATGCTCGATATTAGAACTTTACGTGAGAAGAGTCGGAATTTGGATCTTCCATTGATATCTGCCCTATGCAACGATCGTTACTTGTTAAAGCAAACTAATGCATTCGTTATGCCTAAACATCCTAGCGAATCTAATTCTTCAGGCCTTGTTAAAAGCAGTTCCAGAAGCGGTACTGGAATGAGTTCTTCTAATAGGAATAAATACCCTGTAAGTGGATTATCAACGACACAAATAACTAAGCCACCAAGAAAATCATCGACGAGTACTCACAAACATCCGGCTGAATCGAAGGGTAACGCTTACAAGGTGAACACAACGTTAACTGGAAAGAAAGATTCCTCAAAAATGTCTCATTCGTAATATAAGATAATATCATCCTCGTGACGTTTAAAAGTATCTTAAAACGAAGGAAGGAATTATCATGTACCTTTATCGTGTGTTGCCTCTGTGTTATTGTTAAGTTTCAACGTGAATTACAGAAGATCCTGAATCACGAATAGCTAATATTAAAAGTATAATACTTCCAGAGCTCAGGGTGCCAATTTCGGTGTGTACTTCGTTGACTTCGTTTCGACTCGATAATCCTAAAAGCGAATAGATATTTTCTACTACGTATATTATAATTATTATTATTTTATTATTATTATTATTATTATTATTAATATCTAGAATTAATAGGATTAACATACAAGCAGTACAAGGCATCGTCACTGTCTCATTATTGTAAATTTCTCGTTACTACTTTTTGTATCTTCTTCTTTTTCTTCTTCTTCTTCTTCTCTTTATCTTTCTTTCTTTCTTCCTCTCTCAAATTTCACGTCTTCGGACTTAGAATGGGTGCTAATGCGGTACCAATGTCCTATAATCTTTTCATACGTTGGGAAATTATGAAGGACTGATATTAAGCTCATAAAATTTGTCTAAAAGTTCGCGTCTTTCTTCATATGTATATGCTTTTCTATAATTATGAATTTTCCTTTTTTTTTACTATTATATTTAGGAACATGTATACATATATACATATATATATATA
>NW_015148988.1:1248141-1321062 GCF_001465965.1 Polistes dominula | reverse complement strand
AATATATAATATATAAAATATAATATATATATACTGTATTTGTGTATATACAGTTATTTTTTATTATATTTTTATATTATATATAATAATACGTCCATATTCGATACTCGATAAAATGCTTTTTCGATTTAGGATGATTTGAATATCATCTATCAACGAAAAAACATTTATTTTATAAAGCGATTTTACTCTAAAAAAAAAAAAAAAAAGAAACACATTTTATACGTACACACAGAACGATGATAAATTAAAAAAAAAAAAAAAAGAAAAAGAAATATGTAAACGCGATCACGTTAGATATTTATTTCGAAGAAACGACGTTGTGTTATTAGATAATTATGTTCAATAAGTATTTTTTTTTTGTCTGCGTTAATAAGAAAACAATTAATAATAGAAAACTTACAATTAGAGGATTACCTGGCGAAGGTAAGGGAATACTTTGGACTTGTCGGTTTTTATTTTTGAAAGAACGATGAAAGAAAACTTTTTGTTCAGTTTACTTAACGACATTCCGTGTATTATTTAACGTGCAATAAATGTTATTTTCGTGGAGAGAAGAAAAACAAATAATGTAACAAAATTATCACCGTTGCCGAAAATATTTGGACGATAATGAAAACTAACGAAATATTTTCTAATGGCGAATCTCAAACATAACCTAAACAAACAATAAGATTTATAGGTAAGCAACGATGTCTCATTCAGACAAATCATTCCACTAATGAGTCCAAATGGCAACCTTCGTTTATGTGCGTGGTACCTTTTTCTTCTTTCTCTTTCTCTCTTTTTTCTTTTATATATATATATATCTCTAAGTATTATATTTATTCTGACAATTTGATGCACCTTTTTTTTTTTTTTTAATTTGCTACATCATCAATCGATACTCGCTTTATGATACTTCTGTTTTTTTTCTCTCTCTCTCTCTCTCTCTTTTTCTTTCCCTTTTTCTGTTTCTCTCCCTTTGTTAAAATATTTGTAAGAAACGATACGTACGATCGCGTAATCGTTAAATGAACTTTGAAACATTCCCAAATATCATTTAGAAAACCTAGGAAAAAAAAAAAACAAACAAATAAAAAAGAAAACGTACGAAATTGTGAAAATACAAAAATAGGAAGTTTCTGATAAATAAAAAGTATAATGATAAGTTTTGAATATAAAAGAAGATTCTTCTTTTTCTTCTTAGATCATCGCCTAAATGCCATAATTAGTACCTGCTCTGCTATCATCATCCACTGTTAAGTTTTAATTATATTTCTATAAACATAAAAAAAGAAAAAAAAAACAAACCCAAATCATACGAAATCATTCAGAAATTATTCCAATTCAAAATTCCTTGATCATTCAATAATCAGCACCACCTGACATGAAATAATTAAATTACCTGTAGAAATATACATTCTCCGATGTTAAGTACAATTTCTTCTATTACCAAAATTTTATAATAACATTTTTCAAAACAATTAACGAAACAAATAACGATAGAAATCATTAAAAATGCAGAATTAATATTATTTTATTTAGTTATACCTCTTTTATACTTCTCATAATTGTAAACATTCATTTAATTCTTAATCCCGAACTTGTAAGAGACAGTGTGCAGGTACAATTGTCCCGGCCTCAAAACACTATTTGGAAAGTTGGGCTAAAAACAACAAATTATATTTTATAAAATACAAATTGCATTTGATAATAATTCAATAATATGGATAACATATTTCGAATAGTTTTATGTAAAAAAAAAAAAAAAATACAATAACTCACGTGATTAACAGCGTCAGGATAATTTTGTGTTTCCAAACAGAGAGCACCGTGTCGGAAATAATGTTTACCATTTTTGCCAAGTATACCGGTGGTATTAGAAGCAGGTAAAGAATTGGCTGTATATAATTGAACTCCTGGTTGATTCGAGACAACTGTCATGTGTCTACCTGAACTGGGATGATGGACTTCCGCAACTAATCTATTTTTATTGCCATTATCTTTATTTTCGGGTAAACAGAAATTGTAATCGTATCCTCCACCTGGTACTTTATCAATGACATCGCCAAGAACCGTAGGATTTCTAAGATCCATGATACTGTTCTTGACTGACCTAATTTCTCCTGTAGGAATACTGTCCGCATCGGTAACAGTCCAACGATCAGCGTTAAGAACAATTCGATGTTTGTATAATTCTTCTGCATTTGTTCCCTAAAAAAAGAAATAATTTATTGAACGCTTAATCAAAAAAAATAATTTTTTAATTTAATAAAACTAAATGGACATTTAAAATATATAATAATAATAATAAGCACGTACATGACCGGCAAGATTGAAATACGCGTGATTAGTTAAATTAATTGGTGTCGGTTTAGTAGTAAAAGTTTTCATTTCAATCGATAATTCTCCATCATTCGACAATGTAAATGTTGCCGATGCTATCACAGCACCAGGATAACCTTCGTCCCCATCCTCGCTTAACAGAGTCATTATTACAGCCCCATTTTCGATGGTAGCGTTCCATACTTTAAAACTCCAACCCTTGATACCACCGTGAAGACTATTCTCTCCAATATTTCTCGATACTTGATATTTTTGTCCGTCGATAACGAAACTACCCTTAGCGATACGATTTGCCACTCTTCCAACGGTTGCACCAAAGTACGGATTATCGGAAGATAAATAACCTGTGGGAATAAAAAAAAAACTTACAGTTATAAATTGGATTCTTAATTATCTTAAGAAAAGAATTTAATCGAATGATAATAAAAAAGAAAACAAATAACATTGATAAATGTACCAGAGATATCATCGAAACCAAGAAGGATGTCCTCAACATTGCCATGTTTGTCCGGTAATCTGATACCAGTTATTGTTGCACCGTATGTAATGATATCTACTTCTTGGCCAGCATTATTTTTTAACGTATATTTATCCACCGGTTTTCCATTAGCCGATCCCCAACTCTGAACCGTTATTAACTTGATTGTCTTTGACTTACTCTCGGCCATTGCAAATCTACACAAGTATATTGAATCAATTTAAAAATCAACATTTGACCATTGCAGCAAATTTATATAATAAATAATTTAATTATAGGATAAATATTGTTAAAAAATAATAAAAACTAATGTGAAACACTTTGACGATGATGAATAATTGTGATAAAATAACGGAATATTATAATATGATAGATGTTATCGATTTATCGTTATAAATCAACCGTATTTCTATTGAATGTTAGTGAAGGTCATACGATAAGAAAAAGTACAACTCTGAACACAAAAGCGAATTGTTAATTGCAAGATAACAACGTAGTTTAAGTATCGTTTGGCACGCACATTACTAGACTTTAAAATTCGATAGATCAATATCAATTTCAATTTTATTAAAGATACTTATTACTTAAACACTTTTAATTTGTTCTCAATGAAATTAAGAGACGTCGTATTAATTCTTTAGTGATAATTTTGAATGACTATAGTTGCACATGAAATGGTATCAAAGATAAGAGGTCTATCACAACACATTAAAATCTTTTTAAGATTAATTGAACGTTTCCCTCGTAATGATAACTAGCGACATCTGTTTTTATATACAAAATATTCATTATTTTATCAAATGTTCGATTAATTATACGTAAATATTATTCGTATTAATTATATATTAATTATTTAATTATATTTTTAAATAAGTTGTACTGGTTTTTTTTTTAAATTTTTATATAGTACCACGTTTAAACGCCAGATGGTTCCACCAGTCTATTTTTGAAGATGTAACATATATAGGGTGTACTAATAGTAATTGATGCTCATGTAATTATATTTTACGTTGGGCTACGTAATGTAGAACGCAATACAACATTTAAATTATTATTTACATGACTTAACACATTTTTTATTTTATCTATTTATTTTTTGTTCTTTTTTCGAACATAAAAAAGATATTATTCACATTTATGGCTACGATAAATGTATTAAAATATATCTTACGCAGTTAGTTGCATGAGCAACAAAAAGTTGATATGACGAATTTTAGCCATAATAAACAATTAAATCACTAATTAAAAATAATAATTAATCTTATTATATAGATTAATATTAATCTTTAAAAACGCAATAAAAAAAAAAAAATAACTTCACGTGAACATCACAAGATAACGTAAACTAGAAGACTGAATGTGAAAGGAAGCTTTATTTTTCATGGACATTACTTGGACAATTGGAAATCCATAAACAGTTAAGGTCATTTCGATAACATAAAAGTAATGTGTTTTAAAAATGACAACTCTTATTAATTAATATAGGTATATCTATAATAATTGATAGTTTATAGAAAAAGAAAGTGACTTTGACTAATCTGCGGGATTTTCAAATTACGAATTTTGTCTTATCACAAATAATACATATATGTATATTTTTTAAAAACATCTTGAACAAAATGTATATATTATAGATTACGAATATATAAGTTATGGAAATGTTTAAAATTTTGACGCTTTCGTAAATAAAAAATATATTACTAACCTTAGTAAGCGTTATTTGCAATTAGCAATGTGCGTTAGTCAGTACTACGTGATTCATTAAAAATTATCAATATTTTTTGTCTTCATTAAATTTATTAGTATTATTCTTAGATCATTAATTAATTCTTTTTTTTTTTGTTTTTTCAATTTATTTCTAACAGTAGTTATTTTGTATTTTTTTTTTTTTTTATCTTAACACCCATGATATAATCGATTATGTAATTAATTTATTTTTTAAAAAAAGGAGGCAAATTTGAATGCAATAATTCATTGGAGTTTGTTGTTTACAAATGAGTGAAATATTGTTTGACTAACTTTTCAAATAATAAACTTCATTTAAAATAGATTTGTTAGAGATATGTTTAAATGTTTACTTTGTAATAATTATTGCATATGGATTAAAGTGTTAAAAACATTAATCACATGACGAATAAATTCTAATTAAATTTACGTATTTATATCCAAAATGAAATCGCCTCGACTGTGACGTCTGAAAATACTATAAACTGGTTTCTAAATACATTGAAGGTTGCAGCGTAAATAGGAAATATTAGAAATTTCTGCAAAACAAGGACAAATTTATATTAGTGTCAACGTGATACTTTTAACCATTTATTTTATTTTTGTTTCTTCTTTTTGTTATTTAATAAGTTAATTACAGAAAACATATTTAATCATTTATATCGACACAGTTTATTTTATACTTATCGCAAAACTGTTCAGTTTGCAGAATTATATTTAATTTAACAGAATGAAAGGTTGATATATTTTGAGTGTTACTTACTGATAAGCAACAGCACAGATGTTTCGTAATGGAAAGTTTAATAAGGCTAACAAAATTTTCTTTTTCAGATAGATAAATGGATACTTTTTAAATTGTAACTTTTTTATACATAGAACGTTACAACGTAAAACAATTGAACGATTAACACAATAGAAAAAAGTACTTTTTCAATATCAAACTTATAATTGTAAATATAATTAATTAACACTATCACGAGTTAAAACTTCAACGAATGGCAATTCCACGAACAGAATATTTACATAAAAACATATGTAAATTTACTCTTTTCTTATGACTCATTCCAACAATTCGCATGTATTTTTCTCGTATTTGTCACAACAAAAAAAATCTTTCTCTGTTACATGAAATAAGTATCTAAATCTCGATAATGTTATAGAGATTTTAATAATACCGATATTGCTCTTATCATTATTCAAATACTATAATATCATAAAAAATATTTATACTTATGATTATAAAGAAGACAAATACGTCAGACATTTTATTAGGATATTTGAAATAAACATATTTGTTCGTTAAATAATTATCTTTTTTTTTAATTAAGTTTTCATAATTAACGAATTTATTAGGTAAATTATTTCAAGTGTGTATATATATATATATATATGTAACATTTACTATACATAATCTGATAATTATCATAAATGATCTACGTATTACAATCGTCATTTTGAAACTTTTGCGACCTATAATTTATTTCTATAATTGGAAAGATGTAGGAAATAAATGGAAAACGTAAAATCTAATGACATATGTTATGCATGCTGATAACAAGCATAGAAAAAGGTTGCTCTATGCAATTTAATTCAAACAATTTTATGTTAGAAAACTTACGTCAGTTTTCTACTTCAACTAGACATTCTTTTAAAACTATAGTATATCTATACACGTAATAACAAGATAAGATCCTATCTATCATAATGATCACTTAAAACGATAATACGCAGATGTAAGAAAATCTTGAAGATTTTATACGTGACTTCTAAGAAAACGACCTAATAAACTCATAAAATGAAAATGAATTAGATTTCATATATGTGGGTGTGTATGTGTGTGTGTGTGTGTGTAACGTTAACTTTTGTACAAATCCGTAACGAGCCACGTAGTCTCTCACGTAGTGAGTTTAATTTATTACAAATGAGACTGCATTAACGTTTCCGCAGTTAGAGAATTCAGAAAAATTTTATCTACGCCTCCTACCATTTTAATCTTAATCAAACGTGCTCCGATTTTCTAATACAAACCTATCAAAGATACTATACTATATTAATACAATATTCTTCAATACTTGGATGTACAAATATTTCTAATTAATAAAATTACAAATGTATAATATATTTGATTTCTGAAAGATGATATGAGTTTATTATCAAGTAAAAAATTTGGAAAATCTCTGTTATACTATAAACAAAATTTTTATAGTATAATATATTTCAATTTATTAATACGTAATTATAAATTTTACATTCGTTTAATAATCATTTTTAACCATAAACGTTCTAATATCTTAAAACACCGATAAAACCGCAAAGTATAATATAAAGATTAGTAAGCACGTTCTTTATGAATGCAGGTAGACTGCAATGCGACAATAAAACATGATGAATGTTGAATTCTTTTCCTCACCGTTGTATACAATAATAATACGAAAAGCAAAATAATGTGGGTGGAATAATAGAACCGTTTAATCACAGGAAGATAACAAAAATACATGACACATGCATGTATCTATACATATAATTACACGTTTCTAATATTAAAAAAAAATTCTTCTGAAAGTTTCCTCAAGTATTTACTTCGATTGATATTTTGTTTGTTTCAATTTTTTTCCATTGAAACTACATGCCTATACATTGTTTTTGTTGCAAACAATGATTATCTCACAGATATTTATCTTGAAGAGATAATAAAAGAGAAAGAATTTATTTAATTGGAAGAAAACAATGACCCATTTATATGTAATTAATTTTTTTCACAGTTTACAAGACTGCATTGAGAGATAGGTAGGTAATCCAAGTTAGTGAAGTATTATTTACAATCGAAGGTCATGTGCAAATGTGAACTCTTATGTTAATAGTTGGTAGTACCAACAGCAGCAATAACAACAACAACATAATAATAACAATAACAATAACAACATGAGTATTATAGGTGCATTTCCTTTGACTCTACTATAATTTACTATACTAACTTGCATGTATTCAATTGTGATGTTTATTTAGTCTGTTATATTCGTTGTGTTTAACCTACAAAAAGCAACGTGATATTTTTTTTCCTATTTATCTGAAAGATGATTGGTCAATACTGTACTGGTACCATTCTCATTGGCAGATTGCCACGTGCAAACAAACATAATAAAATGACTATACAGTGGTTCTTTACATCAGCAGACTTTCACGATCACCCCACCCTTAAGACTGTCCTCGAGAACCTGACTAAAACTGACACATACAGCTCATTCTAATGCGTGAGCAGTATCATATTCGTTTCAACTTCTTTAGAAGATAGACGTGTTTTGATTGAGCTCCACTTACTTTTCATTTATTATCCAAACCAGAGATAATATTTTGTTAGATTTGAGAAAATTAATAATACTCATTTTTCTTTCTCTAACATTCTTGTTTCTCTTATCATTAAATTTTCCTTTTCCATTGTTTTATTCCCACCTATTACTCACATTGTTATCATTAAACTTTAAGATAACAAAAACAATACCTTTACCACTTATTTCTCACCAGTAAGAAAACACATAGTGGTTGAAAACTTTCAACGCCATTTTAAAGTAACAAGAAAGTTTTAAAAATAAGCAAAAAAAGAAGTTAGATCAACACACCGGGTATCTACAATACTTCTTCATTTGCACGTTATTTTTGTGATTGTTTTCTTTTCCTTTAGTCAATCCACTGAAGAAAAGGAACAAACAGTGTTAATAAACTTGATCCATAAAGATTTTCTTTGTCGAAACATTACAGCAGGCATATAATTTGGTTGAAACTACGATGGGCGTAGAAAATAAGGTGCGTATACAAAAATGGACACGTGCAACATACTATTCCAAATTTATTATCTTATCTAGAAGTTGGGCTTCTTTATAATTGTGAACGTTGTTTTAATACTCAAAAATTTGTCGCGATATTTATACTTTATTCCATTATTTCGAATAGTTTCCCGTTGTACGGTACACGTCATTTTTTTCTAATCTACCGTAAAATAAATCTGAGTAAGCAAAAAAATATTCCAGACGTTACTATACTTGTACTATACACTAGGAATCTGACCAATAACTTTCGAGATTTAGAACATTATATTCAATGCTTATAACTTCTTTGTGTTTCATACTTTTTTTTTTTTTAGGTTAGAAAATCATTGTTAAAATTAATTACAGAAATATTATTTATAATAATCATATTTTTGTGATTGTTTATTCTTGGCAAGAAAATGGAAATAAATTTATTTAAAAAAAAAAAAAAAGAAACAAAGACTTTTATAATGAAAATTAAAAAATTCTCATCTTTTTTTAAAGTTATTTTTTATAATATCTTTTTAAATATATTTTTTAATAATAAAATTGTTAAATTTATTTATTGTTATCAAGTGCAAAGTTTCTACTTAGTTCGTCGTGTTTTTGATAGGTGGCGAGTAGTGGCGCCATTTTTGAATTATTTCAAAATCGATTGATGACATATTAGATTATAGTAAAAACAGGGTTGAATCATTGGAAAAACTAAAACATAAATTATAGTTTCTTTTAACGATAAATTTCGGTATAACTTGGTTATCAATAAAAGTTAATGCGAAAAGTGTATTACAAAGTAAAATAATATTTAAATATAAAGAAAAATGATTAGATATAGATACTTGGAAATGGAACATCGATCGGTACGATGCGCAGGCCTACGATCATACATATGTGCAATATTCGTAGAAGACAAGGGACTAGGGTTACAAAAATGTTTCTAATAAAAATAATGGTGGAAAAATAATTAAATAAAAATATGTTTGTTTTTTTTTAAAAGAACTTCTTCAATCGTTAAAGGTATTACTTTATCCATTAAAAACTAAAAACGCAAATCTCGAATAGGAATGTGTAAAAGTATTATTTGTTTCCACTTGCAGAGTGTATTGTGTCTACGATTAGTATCTAATTAATGGATAAAAATCTAGAAAATATAATAGTGTATATTGTGGATCGCGTCATCCTCTTCTTCCTTCTCTTCTTCGTTGTACTTGGAAATTAAACGTCGATGAAACGATCAGGAGTAACGTCGAGGAGGAATCTGCGTCATTTGCAGGATACGAAGGCGTGTCTCTTCGTCTCTTCCTCTACTACTTCTAATAATTCCTATTTGTAATAAAAGCGCGCCATCGTTTTAAAATAATCATACAAAAAAAAAAAAATAAACAAGAAAAAAAAAAGACAAATTTTAAATCGAGACATAGGATCAAGTGATAGGAAAATTAAGAAAAAAAAAAACAATAAAATAAAATATCTTTGAACTACTGTTTTCAATCAGCAGGTTCGATATATAGAATAATAATTAAGGTTATGGCACGTAACAAAATGCATTGTGTTCTATTCTCACATTTTTATAATTCTTCGTGTTAGGCTAATTTGCAAAGCACTGTTTCTTTTTTCTTTACGCTTTTCTCTTTAAATATTTTGTATATGATAAGATATAATCGTTTGCACAAAATATTTCACTTATGTTTAATAATTGTTTACAATGCACTAATGTATTATTTTGGTATTTTTTTCTGTTCGTTTCTCTCATACAGATGTCAGGAAAAAATCTCGAGATGAGGGAAACAGCTGCACGTATCTGTCGGGATTATCTTCATGGTGTTTGGAAACGTGTTACTGCGGAGAACATTACCTTAAAACGTATCAGGTTAATAGATCTTTGATTATTTTACAATACCTATAATTGTGAACCTAATGCAGCGTTTCTAAACTTTTTCATCATACACCCTCAGTGTTTTTGATATGCAGTGTTTAATGAACTTGAATAAACTGAAAAATCATTGTTTATTATTTTAAAAAGATACACCTGTGTTAACACGTCATTATCGCTAAAACATTCTCCACAAATTTGCTAATTATTATATTTTGTATAAATTAATGAGCTTTTGTCAATTCAACGCAAGATTGTTATCATCACTTTGCAGCTAATTAAATGTAGGTTGAGAAACACTGTGCTATAAGAGATTTGTAGTTAAAATAGTTTTATATAAATAATTATTGATTATTATTGATTATCATTATTTTCTTTCTTTTTTTTAGCGGAGGCCTGAGTAATTGGCTTTACAATGTTCAGCTGCCAGACGGTGCTGTACCAATACGCGGTGAACCGCGTCAAGTTTTATTACGATTGTACGGTCAAGTACATGGGGAAAGGGCGTTGGAGGGACTAATCACCGAATCCGTCATCTTCACGCTACTTTCAGAAAGGCGACTTGGCCCTAAATTGCACGGTATATTTCCCGGTGGACGTATCGAAGAATATATACCAGCTAGACCTTTGTTAACCAAAGAATTGTCCGATCCAACCTTGAGCACAATGATAGGTGAAAAAATGGGACAAATACATATGATGCAAGTACCGATCAGTAAAGAACCTACTTGGTTATGGGATACCATGGCTAAATGGCTTGCCACAGCAACAGATATTTTAGAAACTGTTGATGAAGTAGATCCGCGTCAACACGACAACGTTTATACTTTGAGATCATTCGATCTCGAGACGGAAATCAATTGGTTCAGGTTAATATATATTTTATTTTTAATTATTAATTAATTAGTTGTACGGTCAAGTACATGGGGAAAGGGTGTTGAAGGGTGTTGACAACTTAACTATCCAATAAAAGTTCGTTTATTTCCATTTTTTAGAGACCTTGTTGCTCGAGGAAAATATCCAGTAGTATTTTGTCACAACGATATGCAAGAGGGTAATATCCTTCTACGACAAAACTCGCGGAAGACCGAGTTAGTTGTTATCGACTTTGAATATTGTTCCTACAACTACAGAGGCTTCGATATCGCCAATCATTTCATCGAATGGCAGTACGATTACACGGAAGGGAATTATCCATTCTTCCACGAACGAACTGGTTGTGGGCCTACTCAAGAGCAGAAGGTAAGTTAGCGGTATACTGGGGAAGGAAGGGTCGCAAAAATTAGATAAACAAAACAATTGGTAAGGCTTTCATCAGCTTTTTTCCACCCACCTCTCCCCCTATTACTTATTTCTTCTTATTTTCTTTTTTTGCTTTTTATCCGTTAGAGGAGAGCACTTCCTCCTACCGTTCATATATACATATATATACATAGATTAAAACAAATGCACAACTAATATTGTTTTGCATTAGTTTATATATATTTTATCATCGTTATTCCGCGTACAAAAAAGAAAGTAACGTTTAAGATATCGTATCGTATAACTCGCACTTGTTTCAAAGTACGTCTCTTGTTTTTCTTATATCTTTGTTATTTTTCTTTATTATTATTATTATTATTATTATTATTATTATTATCGTTACGTGTTAAATTGTAAGACGATAATGATTATATTAGTTATTTATCAATTTATATCAAATGCAATTGTAATCCTTTTTTATTTGTTATTTCCCCTGTCTTCTTTCTCTCTCTCTCTCTCTCTCTCTCTCTCTCTCTCTCTCTCTCTAATTGCGATAAACGAGATACGTACCAAACAACATTTGTGCGAGAAGCACGCGCGTGTTGTTAGAGTGTTAGTTAGCCCATTTGTTGTATTAGTACTATTTGCGAGGAGGGTGACACCTTGGCGTGTGTTGCGTGTGTATGTATTAGTTTCACAGGACTGCAATTGACGGATTGAGAGACAGGATCGATGAGCACATGCTATCGGGATAAATTGGCCGGCATATGAATCTTTGCCACTACGACGTATCCTGACTCGTACTCTCCAAGTTATGGAACCAGAACCACCTGTGTGCCATCTACCCATGGCGAACAGCACACCCTCCCACATCTGCTCGTCTACGAACCTAGAGTACTTCTACACGCACTCACGATAGTTGATCCGTAATCTTCGTAGATTCTCGATTCAACAAACCAAGAAAAGGCTGTGTGTGTCCTTCGTTTCTGTCATTTTTTTTTCTATTTTTTTATTATTATTATTGTTGTTATTATTAAATTCTTTTTGTTGTTGTTCTTTTGAACGACTATTACACAAATTATTGAGTAACATTATTTTATTTTGACTCAATAATTTTATCTGTTTTTTTTTTTTTTTTAATTACAATAACAAATCAAAGTATTATATTTCTATGTGATTAAAAACACTCGAGAGTGTTTGTTTACAAGGAAAGATAATTACTGAATCATATTTTTATAATATAATATTTTTTAATTAACAAAGGAGACACGTTCTGTATTTAATAAGAATATTTGAATTATGTTATACGCGATAAAAAAAAAAATGCATTATGTATAAACAAACTCACACAAACACACACACACGTATCTATATATTTATATACACATATATATATATATAATAGAAAACTTAAAGGTCTCCAAATTTATATATATATAAATTATTTTATAGTTAAACATACCTTTATCATATTATCATTTTCTTTAAAAGCAAAATATTTGTTTAAAATTAATATTTATTGTTAAATTATAGAGGCATGTTTAACCTTCATGCATATTAAATATTAGATTAATGTATTACATAATCAATTTGTCGTTATGACAAATTTAGTTAGCATACTACATGTTCAATTTGTTTGCTATCATTAAAATAGATAAATAATTGATAAAAAAATTTGAACATTCATATATACATATATATATATTTGAATATGTATTAAATTCGTGTTAATACTAATCGTCATATTCTCTCTCCCGACAGCTCAATTTTATCAAGAGTTACTTGAGAACAGTCCAGAAAGAATCTCAGACGGAAGAAGAACGTATTATGATGGAAATTAAAATATTTTCTTTAGCCAGTCATCTGTTTTGGGGTCTCTGGAGTATTGTCAATGCCAAATTATCTGAAATACCATTTGGATATTGGGTAATTATTATTATCTTATATCATAAGATAAAAAATCATTGTATACACAGTTACATATTTCATTTATTTAATCTAATAATATTTGAATTATTTGTAGGATTATGCGGTATGCAGGCTAAAGAATTATCAATGTTTAAAAGAAAAATTTGTAATGTCAGAACAATCAACGTTGCACGACATTAACAGGAGAAAAGTAACCGACACCGATTGAAATAATAATAAAATAATCATTATTATCATCAACGAGTGAAACTCTCTCCTCCCTTAAATGGGAAATTTCATTTATTTTTATCAGCCTTAGACGTTAATGATAAAAAAAAAAACAAACAAACATCAACATTAAAACAAAAACATGTATAAAAAAGTATTAATAATGGCTGATAATAGTATTATTAGAAAAGAATTTGGAAATATCATTGGTAGAAATGATCGACATACAACTAAGGACGCGAATCTTTCCATTTTGACATATTTTTCATATAAAATAAAAAATAAAAACAAAACATAAATAGGAGAAAGAATTTACGATGGAAAGATGTGATATAGAAATAAATAAATCGCTAGATATTGTAATCTTTTTGAGAAAAGATTTATTAAGGGGAGTATTTAGAATGTGATCAAAAGAGGAATAGAACAAAATTCACTCTTACGAGTTGTAAGAAACGAAGAAAGATTGTGTAATAGTTGAAGAATAGTAAAAGTTTATGATAGAAATATATTTCTATCACAAGTGTGCAGAAAAAAAAAGGGTCATCACAAATATTTGATAAATATGTGTCTTAATTGTTTACAATGTGAAAGTGAACTTGCCTGCAATTAATTGCACTGTACTTAATCGAACTTAGATAATACACGAATTTACGTTTATTTTTACATAAAATAAAAACAAGAAGAAGAAGAAGAAGAAGAAGAAGATAAAAAAAAAAGATATCACATTTTGCACGCTTAAAGTATAGAATCTGGTACGGATAGAGCTTCATTTATGATTCTCATATAATTAATAAAATCTCTGTAAATATTTCAATTAAATTCAAACAGCAATATTATCGTCTCTAACACAATAATCTGTGTATTAATAAATTATCGATATTTTACATTAGATTCTGTAAAGAAAGAAATAGAGAGAAAAAAAAAAAGAGAAGGATAGAGAAGTCTGTAAAATTATCATCATTGACAAAAAAATTATTTATAATATAAAAGCAATTTGGTAGAAGTTAAGTTGAGTAGCAAATGATCTAATTAACGATGCACAAAGAAGAAATATTCGTGTTGCTTAATTAGGGATATTATTAATTATTAAATATATTTGTATAAATGAATATTAAGCGATAAACAAAAAAATCATAAATCATTATTTTTATCATTGATTAATTATCGTTGATTATCATCGCGAGAAACGAGGATGATAAATGTCCATTTGTAAATTTGTTTACTGCTCTCTACTACCAGTGTTGTATATTGCTTTATATTTTTCCGTAGGATCAGATAATATGTCGCATTTTTATTGTACAAATAAATATATATATATATACATATATATAGGGACAGTATAATTTAAATAATAAAAAAGATTCTTTAAACAAAAATATTTGAATCTTATATATTGTAAATATATACACGTATATATATATATATATAATACATATATATTTTTAAATAAAGATGCTCTTTAAAAATGTTCTGATCACTTTATTATATACGTAATACTAATTAAATATATTTTTATTGATTTTATTAACATCTTTCAAAGAAATAAATCTAATTTGTGCGTTTGTCAAATGAAATGCAATCGTTTATAATTTAAATATTTGAAATAATAGAAATTTCAGGAACATTATTAAATGGCAAATAAAATAAATAATACTTTATTATATGTGTATAGAAATATATATATATATATATTTTTTCTCATTTTATTCGATCAATAATCGTGTTTTTAAATTTTCTAATATTTCGGTCATTTTATTCTCTAACGCGTTGCGACGTTTTATTTCTTCTTTCTTATCCTGTAACAAAAGATAATTATTTATATAACAAATAGAAAAAAATAATTCATTGAAAATTACGATCTATGATATTCTATATATAAACTGTGTTACAGATGGGGAAAAAACAATGTCAATAATAATAATAATACCTTTATAATAATATAACAATTTTTAAATTTATTTAAAACAATCTATAATCATTTTATACAACGTAACATAATAATTATAATATGTTCAACATTAAACAAACAAATATTATGAGCGATCAAAAGAAAGCATTAAGTTTATTATATTAATTTTTATTTTAACATATATATCTCATTTATCTAGATTACAATAAAACCCATAAATGATCTACAACATTATTTGTTTATCAAGGTAAAACGGATTGCTGATAAATTTCGTAGTGCGTTGGTACAGGTGTTGTAAAGTATCCTAAATTATTAATATTTTCTTGATAAACAATCGTACGACGAATAGGAGGTGTAACAGTTGAACGATACAAATTTTCTTTCAAACGATCACGAGTTTGAATAGGAACAATCACATTAGTTTTTTTCGTATTATCAAAAATAAAATCAAACGGTGCCGGCCATATTTGAACTTCTTTAGTTTCACCTTCGTGTAATTTTTTTGCAATCAATCTTTCCGGGAGACCAATTTTCGGTGTTAAATCTTCGATTTTTGGTTTTTTTCTTGGTAATCTTTTCTCGTTGATGATATTTCTTGTATGATTAGCTTTCTTGATTTTTTCGGAATGAAAACGACGTGCTCTAGCTTCTTCAATTTCGTCTGGCCCATTAACATAACGAATTGGTAAAATGTAAGGCGTGTGTTTGACAATTGCAAAGTCATCAAACGTTTTATTTTTTATCAGATCATTATTATTATTATTATTATTATTACGAATGTTACTTACCTTTTTAGATATCAATTCGTTCGAATTAATTTTTTTAGTTTTATCTACGAACAAATTAGACTCGCTATCCTCAATTTGATCATTTGTATTCATAGTAGTTTCATCGTATCGATCATTTTCATTATTTGAATTATCCGACTCATTAACATTTTCTAATTCCGATTTATCTGTAGTTTCTAAATTAAATTCTTCATATTTATTTTCCAAAGGTGCTACAGCATACTCTTCACGAATTCGTTTGTAAGGATCTTCGTTGTTCCGTTCAAGTTTTATCAACTCGTATCGTTCCACAGATTTTTCTTCAGATTCATTGACCATTTCAGAATTTTTATCAGAATTCTCATCATTATTTTGTTCATTCTTATTTTTATCAAAATAATTAGCTATCCTTTCATCCACCAAAGCTCGATTATCCAAAATTTCACCATAACTGTCACGAAGTTGTTGGGGTGGTTTATCTTGTTCATAATAATCACTTATAGGTAATGGTTCTTTGATATTTTCTTCCCTTTCATAATTCCTATAAGAATCATTCTCATAATCCTTGTAATTTCCGGTATTTTGTAATCGTTGTTTTCCATTCGCAGGACCTCCTCTTGGATATCCTGGATGTTCTTCGTATCGTTCACCTGAACTTTCCGATTCTTCGTCGTTACTTTCATATTTTTCTTCTTTAATATTTTCCGGATGTTCTTCTTCTTCTTCTTCTTCTTCTTTTTCACGATTTTTCGATTGTTCTTCTTGCTCAGAATGATCCTCTTCCTGATAATTATGATTTTGTTGTTTTTCTTCTTCTTCATCTTCTTCCTCTTCTTCTTTTTGTGATTTTATTTCTTCCTGTTTAGAATTATTTTCTCGTTGATAACTATGATTTCGTTCCCTATCACGTTCCTTCAATCTTTCAGCATATTCTTCCTGTTGACGTTCCAATTGAGCAATCCTTGCTTCGTGCAACTTTTTCCAATATGGTTCATCGATATAAATATTGTGTTGAAATTTACTTTCCGGTCTGGCAACATCCTTCTCATTTTGAATTTCTTTATTTTCGACGCTATAATTTTCAATATTCTCATTTTTCCTATAAACAATTTCTTGTTCCTTTTTACGTGGCACATTGATAATATTCATTTTATTAGGAGTATTGTTAATCATCGTTGAAGATATTGGTGGTGGAAGATTAGGTGCTATTGGTAAAGGGATTTTGACTAAAAAAGGAGTCAACAATGGTGGCCTATATTTTAATGAATCCCTTATATCAAATGATGACATTGTACTGAAAGATGCTGGAGTTGTTGATACGAGTGAAGCCATCGATGATGGTTGTGGTGGTGGTGGTGGTGATGGTGATGGGGATGATGATGCAGCTGTTTGACCACCATGAAACATTCTTTCATATTGTTGCAAATGTCCAATCACGTCTGATCTATTCCCAAAATTAACAACACCTGTAAATCTTATTGTCTCTCTTTGCCTTGGTTGTGCTGGAGTTGTTGACATCATTGGCATCATTTGAGATGACGAAGTTTGCTGCATTGGTGGTTGCATAGATGGTTGCATCTGTGGTTGCATTGGTGATTGCATTGGTGGTTGCATAGGTTGTTGCATAAGTGGTTGCATTGGTGGTTGCATAGAAGGACTCTGATTATTACCAGATGCACCTGCATTATTGTCAGTTCCAGTTGGATTAGGAAGAGATGACAATTGTATTGGGGCCACGTTATATCCAAAAATTTGTGCCAATCCTGATAAAATCAAACCCAATGCACGTTTGTCACGATACTTGTCGGTGATGTTTAAATGTTCGCTGTTATTGTCGATATTTTTGATGGAAGATAATTCTTGTATGGAAAGGTTCCTGTAATCGACGCCATTTGCATGTACAAAATAGAATAAGAAGAGTATACTGAATGATCCTTTGAGTTTCATCGTTAAAAATTAATTTTTAACTCTCACACATCAAACAACATGGAACAATGTTTCTTTGAATATTTTTAATAGAATTTTTTTGTCGAAAAAAAAAAAATTAATTTCACTCACACGAATTTGTTTTTGTTTTGTTCTTTAAAATGAGTACAAAGTTTTAACGAAATACAAATACTTTTAATGAAGATTAATAATATATTAATGTTCACGAGTCAACGTGATTCTTCGAACTGAGAAGTAGAAGGTTTTATTGTTATTATAGTGAGGATAAATTTTTGCATAATATCGGAAAGAAATGTCGAGAGAGTTTCTCTTCAATTACACGCATCCACCACTTGTTGATTTGCGACAACTGAAGCGGCAAGTTTGTTACTTGTACTACGTAGAAAATGAAACTTATAAGAAGACTGACGAACTGATACTATTGATTCTACTAAATAACATAAAATCTTATGGATCACGGTTGACTTAACAAATGAACGTGTTCTTTTTTTATTTTTTTTTTAATTTTATTACATTTTATTCCATGTTGAAAACTCGTTAAATCCAATAACGCGAAACATATCCTAGAAGAATTTTTTGGTTGGTTGAAAGAAACAACGAACGAATGTTCTACTGAATAGAAACTTTCCCCTTTTTAGGACAATCTTTTAAACTATGATTCGATATATTATTAATAATTTAGATATTATTTAATGACTCGTGTTTTATACAAATTAGAAATTCGTTTAATTGTTTTTTGTTCATTTTGATTGAGTGAAAGTAATAATATTTATTAAAACTTTATTAATATATTATTATAAATTTATATTATATATATTGCCTATTATTATTATTATTATTAATTATTTAATATAATTTTATAATATAAATTATATAATATTAATATAATATATTATATAATATAAATATAATATATTAATTTATATCTAATATAAATATTATATATTAAATATAAAAAAATATAATTAAATATATTATTATTAATATAATTAATATATAATATAATATTTATATTATTTAATAAAAATTATAGAAAAAAAGCAACAACAATTATACAAAATTACAAAAAAAATAAATGAACACATAACTAAACAAAAATTATATTCCTAAATTAATTAATTAAAAAAAAAAAAAAAAACAATGACAAAACTTGATAACAGTCAGATACTTCCGTTTCTATAAGTTACATCATTTATCGTGTAATAATGCAAATAAAAAAGAAAAACAGAAAGGAAGAGACCTTTCATGATATTCTTGGGAAATGATTTTAATCATTGGTTCATCGATTCGAAACGTACGAATTGTCTTGGTCTTTATTTTTTGAACGATGATAAATGTTGGTATATCTTGTGAGAAGGAATTACATTGAATCAAAGAAAAGACTTTACCTTCCGATTCGACTTTCGTAAGCACCGGAGCTATTTAACTTATTCCCAAGGAGGAGAAAGTTTTCGCCATTGGCACTGTTGTGTTGTTTACTTGTGTGTGGAGATATCAGTTTCCTAATCCAGTACTACAAAACCTCCCGGAATCAAAGAAGGAAGGAACAAAAACTAGCTCTCTAATCAGACAAGACAGTAACTTCAATATCGTAGAAAAAAAAGAAAAAAATGAAGTCAATATCCATCGACATTATAGTTTTAATTCTATTCATTTTCTATAATAAAACAAAAATTCAATTTATTAAATTTTACAACAACAAAAGCAACAATTTTTGAATGATATTATTTTTTATAATAATTGATAATATATTGGGATATATATGTTTTCTTTTTTAATTAAAGATCAAGTCGTATTATCGACAAGTATGGGTTTTTGTATTTGTAAAACAAGACACCGGTAGACACTGTGTAGACCAATTGAATTCCGCGTTCAGGTTCTCTCCTTAAATCGAATTCGTGCAAAATGGAACAGTATTTGGTATACGTGATTACGTAGTTAAACAATTCTCATGGTAGGACCAGTTTTACTAACCATAAGTTGTTAACCATTAGATGAACGTGAACACGCATAGATCCAAAGAATTAACCGGTATCCTGGACGAACGAGTTACATGAACAACTTGGTATAAAAGAAGTGTCAACTTTCTGTGACCACGTTAGTTCAACGATACAAGTGTTTTAATATGAAGCTACTGGTAAGACAGAAGAAGAAGAAGAAGAAGAAGAAAAAGAAAAAGTCTTTTGTAATGAATGTAATTAAAAATTACAATTTAATTTTATTTGTTATTTTGTTCAGTTGCTTCTTGGATTGATCGTCCTGGTTTTTGGCCAGGAAACAATCGTCTCTACGATATCAAATGAAAACAAGGAAATTGAACAGCAACCAACAACGATACTCCAAGCACAACCAAATAATCAGGAAGGTGAAACTAATAAAAAATTAAATAAGAGAAGTTATGGTTGGGGTCCTTGGGGATACGGAGGTGGTTATGGTGGTTATGGCTGGCCTTGGTAAGAATTTTTTTTCTTACGGTTTCTACGATTACAACTATTAATCTATGCATTTGTTTTTAAAATATATATTTTTTTGTATTATTTATAGGTATGGTGGATGGGGTGGAGGATGGTATAGTGGTTGGTACCCTAGTTGGCCTTGGTGGTACGGTGGTCATGGAGGTTGGTATGGCGGTGGTCATGGAGGTTGGTATGGCGGTGGTCATGGTGGATGGTACAAAAAATGGTAATCTATGAAAGATCAACGGATTATCATTGGAGAAGTGTGTTTGTGTGTGTATCATCATATTATCTAAAGTAATAACGAGTATGACAAATTTATAATAATTACAAAATTCATTTGGATCAATGGCGAATAAAAATATAGGTTTTAACAATTAAAGTTAGCTAGTGAATAAGTTCACTATCATCCTCACACTATCATTCACACATCATCCCTCTTTTATCATCTATTATTTACGTTATATAAATATATATTATACATACATACAAATATCAATGAATTCATTTATATATCGCATTTTAATTAAATAAATAAAATACGAACTCATAGAAATATAATTGATAATAAGTATTCAAATTTTTCATTAGTTTCAACACGTACCTTCAATCGTTTCATCAAATAAGTCTTTAGTATTTCCTCACATATTGTTAAATTCTTATCGGTATCCTAGAAAATATATAAAAAAAAAAATAATATTTTTTGTTAATATAATTCAATTAAATTCTGAGATAAAATATAATAATTTAATATTAACCTTTATCATATTCGTAAGCTCCTCGATCTTTCGTAATTTAGCTTGTTGTTCTTCGAGAGTTGGTTGAACGTTGTATTCATGATTGGCTTCTGTAGAAAGCATAGCAGTAAGAATTTAATTATATTTTTAACACCTTTTTAATAAATATTCGTAGAATATAACGACGTAAAAAAGGTTTACTGCATGTTTTGACAAACAGCAGTAGTTAGATATTATATATGTTGCTTAGAAACCGAATGGCAAACAAACGTTTATCAATATTTTACAGTTATCTTCAAAAAAAAATATATCTTTATAATATTTAAAAATCATTTTCTAATGTTATAAGTTAATTTTTAATCTAATTAAATAATGAGATAAATCAAAATTAAAAGAATTAATGAAATAAATGCAAACGGGACGATTTTATACACGTATGTAAGCGGGTTGCCTATCATCAGGGGCACCCGGTTCAAATCTGTTTCCACTTTTATCCGCTAGATCGCGCTAGTAAGGACTACGATAATCAATCTGTAATATTACGATGTCAATTCAGCGCTTGCATAGTGTGACTTTTAATTCAATATTTTTTAATTTAAATAATTAATAATATTCGAATTAATATTAATAATATTTTTTTGAAACATTAATACGTAAAATAAAAAAGAGACATTTTCATAGTTGTCATCACACAGTGTCAGAGTTAAAAGCGCGCCAGATTATATACTTTTAATAGTGTGTTTAAGGAAAAATAACAAAAATGGGTCGTACTGTAATATCTGAAGTATCTCTTCGTTCTCGTTTAACATCCTTTGGTACGTCAGGATACGAAGTGGGATTAATTTTAGGACAGGTCAGATATTTATGTTTTTATTATTTTCTTAACCTTGTTGCAGCCGTCAATTTGATTTTATTCTAACATATGTCACACTTAAATAGGTTATGACAAAATCTGTTTATGTTACTATTAAAATAATAATTTATAAATAATAAAAGAAAAAATTATATTTTAGAGTTTGGAAAAAGAAGATTATTTCATACATTTAGCAAGGACACCACCACCCCGTACTAAAAATGTTGTTGAAGAATCTTTGATAGGTTCTTCAGATGGTATCGATGAAAGTGATTCCAAAAATGATTTTGAATCTATTCAAGATATACAGGAATATTGGTTAGCAGATCATGCCACTGATGTAAGTATTTATTTCTATTTTATATTATTCATATTTTTTTTTTATTTATTAATTTTTCTTTCTTATTTTTTTTTATTAAAGGTTACAAGAATGTTGCCTGGAGGAATGCGTATACTTGGTATATTCGTGGCTGGTCCTGAAGATATTTTAGATGATTCTAATAATATAGAAAAGTTAACGGTATCTATTGTTATTATTCTCACCAATTTTTTAAACAACCAATATCTTTATGGAACTAATCGATATTATTATATATTAACTTACAACAGTAAAACGCAAAGGTAACAAAAATGTCTTTTTTTTTTTTATTTAATCCCTTGTACTATAACTACACATGAGATTCGTGATACATTTGACAAATCAAACATGAGAGGCATACATTATATCATAGTGCAAGGGTTTAATCTTGTAACAGATACTTATACACGTATTTGTTTAAATTTTAATTCTATCTACATATACATTTCAGTTTTTCATTTACAGATATGTCTGTAAAATGATTGATGACTTTAGAGTAGAATGTACATTAAAACCAGTTGACATCAAATTTCGTAGTAAGAGGATTCCTTGGATCGAATTAGAAACTACAATTAATTTAGATAGAATGTTTTGTATACCAGCAAGTAAAGAACCTAAATCACTTAAACAACAATTGCAGGTATATTATCAATTGTACATGTTATAATATTCATTGTTTATATATTTTGACATAATATTGAATTGTAGGAAATATTAGAAGACGTTTCCAAAATGATAGATTCTGCATTAATTACGATAGAAGGCAAAATCAGATCATCGGAGGATTTGATTGAGATAATAATTGCAAATGAAAATGATAAAAATCAACTGCAAGTTGATTTGTACATTCCTTGTGTTAGTAATTTAATAACAACAATTTACAATGATATAATTAATACGATAATATTATATACACAATTATAATATTACACACACACACACAAATATAATTACAAATATAATATTAAATTGTAAATATAATAATTATATTTGTAATTAATAATATTATATACAATTTTCATTTTTAATTATTATAAATAGGAAAAATCAACATCTATGGAAACAAAAATAAAACCTTGCAGCGAATCATTATGGTTGATAGGTCAATTGGTTAGTAAAACAATCGTAACTGAAAAAACGAGTATAGAAGAAGCTACTAGAGCAATAAAAGAAGATATAATAAGATCATTGGCAAGTAGATTAGAAATGCACGTTGACAGTTTGATAGAAGAGGAAAATGATTCTCCTGAAGGTTCATTTCTATTACATATAAATAATAATATTATATTATAACATATCTTTATAATTCTTATTAAAATCAATGACTATTTTTTTTATTTATTTATTTTTTTTTTTTTTTTTTTTTTTTTTTAGAAAATATTACATTACATGAACCACCAAGAAGAATATTAATACATTTACATAAAAGTAGGGTAACATTATCGAGTTATTTATTTCCTGGTGAAGAACCACAAGAGGCATTGGTGTCTTTGCAAGAATTGTTAGACGTAGACGTCGAGGATTTGGACATTCAAAAAGAAATAGAATGTCATGCAGGTAAATGAATTTATTACAATTAATATTATTTTTTAAATATGAAGATAATAATACCAAATTTTTTTATCAATACAGAATCCATAGATACTTGTCAGTGTGGTCCTTCCATTATACCAGAAAATATCAAAAAAGTTGAGAATTATCTAAGCAATCTACGCATTATTGGTTTAGGTGTTGCTATTCTTATAGGTGTCATTGCAATGGTTTTCCATAATTTATATTAACTATACAAAAAGTAAGCGACTATTTTTATATATATATACTAATGTGATAATTCTCTGTATTTGAAATTTATAATATAAAAAAAAAATGTTAGTCAGAGAAGGAAGGAAGGAAGGAAGGAAGGTAAATTTTTTTTTTTAAATTGTGCTATATTATAATTTTTTAAAGATACAATTATAACACGGTATATTCATAATATGTATATACAGAATGTCATTATACATTGTTGTAATATATATACAAAAAAAAAACCAGATATATATGTATATATCTCGTTATTATTTTTAATAGTAATTTTCTTGTTTGTTTTTCTTTTATATATATATATTTAATATACATTATTTATAACATTATATTCCTGATATATATATATGTATATATATATCATTAAATATATTTAATTATTTATGTAAATAAAATATGTTTCGTTTAGACCATGCCAAATCAACAAATAACAAGATGATGCTGTTGTTGTTGTTGTTGTTGTCGTGTTTAATATGAAAGTAGTAGTTACTCATAAATAAGGCAGTGGTAATCATATTATTTTGTTTTAAATGCTTCATAAGAACACTGCATCATTTTTATTATTACATTAAATTCATTAAATGCTTTCAAATTTGTTATATTATTTTTTATGCTTATACTTATATTTTTGTATTTACAAATGTTATTTCTTTTTTCTTTTTTTTTTTTTTTTTTTTTTTATTATCTGTATTTGAAGAATTGTCAGGTCTTTCTTCACTTTTAGAATGTGATTTCTTTTTGTATTATTATTATTATTATAAAAAAGTTCAATAGTAGTAAACATTTGTGTTGTGAGAGTCATACTTACACTTACAATAGTTTTTCTTTTTTTTATANTATTACATTAAATTCATTAAATGCTTTCAAATTTGTTATATTATTTTTTATGCTTATACTTATATTTTTGTATTTACAAATGTTATTTCTTTTTTTTTTTTTTTTTTTTTTTACACTGTACAGAATAATTCTATTGGAAAGACATCATTTGAAAGTATTATTATTATTATTATTATTATTATTATTATAAAAAAGTTCAATAGTAGTAAACATTTGTGTTGTGAGAGTCATACTTACACTTACAATAGTTTTTCTTTTTTTTATATTCATATATATATGTATGTAATTATGCACACCAGAAAAAGTTTAATGATCGAACAATATGCTTATGTGAATATAAGAAGTGCAAATCAGAACAAAATTTGTATACAAACGTGTCGATAAGAGTCGACAGACTATTTTTTATTGTATAAAAAATTAAAAAAAAAAAGAAGTTTGATTAATCAATTATAAGTAGTAAATAGTGCCGCTTGAATGAATTTCAAAAAAAAAAAATATATATATATATATATCAGTTTACCACAGAAATAATAATCAATGATGTATTGGTTCCATTTGAATATACGCATATAATATATACATATATATTATATATATTATATAATATATATGTATATATTATATGCGTACATTATGATTTTTTTAAATATCATTTGTAAAGATGAATAAGAAAACCCATTTATCCATTAAATGCTAAATATTGTACCCAGATTCTTGTGGCTATGAGAAATATAAAATTGAGCTTATTTCTTTTTATCTTTTTCTTTTTTTCTTTTTCTTTTCTTATTTTCCTTTCTTTGAAATATTTTCAAATCTACTAAATTGTATAAGTCAGAAAAAATTTGATAATCTTTGATTGTAAAGAACAACAGTTAATAAGTCATTATACATACTAAAATCATTGCACTTACTATACACATACTTTTATATCACACAAATAGGCCTAAAATTTGATATCATTTTTTTAAGTATATATATATATATATATATATAATAATGTGTGAATGTATATATATATATATATATATAATAACTTCCCATTGGTAAATACTCTATGTATGTATGTATGTATGTATGTATGTATGTATGTATGTATGTATGTATGTATGTATGTGTGTATAGTATGTTTGTAAATGAAATTAATCATAAAAATAGATTATGATACTGCTCCCATTTTAATAAGGCCTACTTGACTTCCTTTACCAACGCTAGAATCTTCCAATGAATCTAAATCTAATGCAGATTCAATCATGGTAGTATCTTGTAATAATCTAAGCCTTGAGGCAGACAACGGAGTAGTTACGGTTACTGATGGTACTGTGCTGGTATCCAACGCAGAAGAAACTGCAACGTTTGGACGCGGAGGAAGCGGAGCAATTTCATCGATATCAATTGGAGCAATATTGAGCGATGCTAATGGTACTTCGTTGGTAACTAGCTGACTTACACTATTCGTAGTACTACCTAGAAAAAGATGAGCAATACAATTTTTATAAATAGAGTTTAATCTAAAAGAAAGATTTATATATATATATATATCAGGAAATAAATATCAAAATATATACAACAAGTTATTATGTACCTTTGCAATGTACAACTTATGTAAGCATAATTATACATTTATTTTATTATGTTTTAATTCACACGACTTTGTACAATGTGTGTCCTGTGTATGTGTGTGTGTGTGTGTGCATGTGCATATATGTAATTTTATATTGTGTGAATTTTTTTAAATTATTATTATTATTATTATTGTTTTATTTATCAATATCACGCACAAAATGTGTATGATTTAACGGATATACAAGTACCTTTTAAACAGTTAGATTTTTCTCCATCACCACTGTTTTCTTTTTGAATGTAAAAATAAGTGTTTATATATATTCATTTTATATTATAATAATTATTATAATAATTTGAATTTTACTTTACACTTATATTATGATGTATATATTATAATAATATGTGATACTATATATCTTATATATCTCGTGCAGAGAAAACAAAAAATATATATATCTGAAATATTTTATTTCTATAAATTAGAGATTAAGAAAAAAAAAAAATAAAAACAAATCAATACTATATTATTTATATCTATATCTATAAATTATTTACAAAGCTAGATTTATATATATATATGTAATATAATAGAAATGGATATATGAAGATTTGTTAATTTTTTGGTTTTGTTTATAGGAAGAAGCCAATAATGTGTATATTACTAATATCTGAATTATGACAATGTTTTATAAAATTAGTTTCGCGCGTGATAAAAAGACAACAGATATATATATATATATATATATGTAACACAGTGATTTAGTTAAAATAATTAATAAATGCCAACCCATTCATTTATTAGAACATACACTTAGTTTTCAGATGTAAGAAAGTAAACTTACCAAATGGAATTCTCTGAGCCCTCGATAACAGGATGTAATTTGAACAAAGAAAAATGATTCATTGAAATTGTTATCGAATAATTTGACAGAAGCGTTAGTAAACCAGTAACAAAAAAAAAAAAAAAAAAGAATATTGTGTTAAATCCTACAAAGAGAGAGAGAGATATAGAGAGAGAGAAAAAAAAACATATCTAACAAATTATAAATGGCTGAGATAAAAGCACCTTTTTTTCTTTCTTTTCAATTTTATAAAATCATTTTTTAACGATAAATATACATTTTCAGTCAAAAATACAAACGATATATATATATATATATTCTCAAAAATACAACTTAATCTAAAAAAAAAAAAAAAAAAATACAAAAATAAAAAGAGTTCATCACACTTTTCTCATAATAAATAATTATTAAAATTCTCGTATAAAAATCAATCAAATGCAACTATATATATATATATAAACATTTGAAAAAAGAATATTTAATAATTTAAAAAACAAAACAAAAAATAAAAATTCTCTTTATAAACTTATATTATCTATTATATACACAGCTCTGTTTTTAATATCATAAATTGGTTTTTCTAACAACAAGACGATAATTCGATATACATTGCACATTGTTATTTAAATGTACTATTATAACTTTTTATATTATTTTTTTTGTTCGTTTGTTCTTTACTTTTCTTCTTTTTTTTTTTTTTTCTTTTTCTTTGTTTTCTTTTTTTTTTTTAAGAAAATACTACCAGTGCCATTTGGATACTACCATTTTGTCCAATGTTATAATTTACCTTATTATTATTGCCAGCTATGCTGCAATCACGTTAAATATTACAAAGGCGAGGCTGAATGTTACAAAGCTGTTTTTGCGCGACAGCTTTATCAATATTAATTAACGCATAATAATAACGCGATAATGAATGAATTATAATGAATGTTAAATGTCATCATTATCGCTCATAGAATTCATGATAAATCTTCTATTCAAAAGATTTTCCTCTGTACTATCGTTAGGACAAAATGAATTTTCAACGTAAGATAAATTATTACTCAATGGATTTGAACCAAAACGATTATCTACAAGTCCTAACGCTTGTATAGGAATACCAGTAGCACCTAATATACGTGCTGGTAATATATTTTTTGCTATCGGATATTTAATACCATTATCGGTGCATCTAAGATTATTATATTTCATAGTATGATGTTGACTTTGAGAAATACGTAAAGGATCTTCAGAACGACACTGTGGAAACTTTTGTAAATCAGAATAACCATTTTTATCGTCTATTTTATATTGTAAAGTATCCTCGGAATATCTTTGAGGATATTTTTGAAGATCTATCGCATATTTGTGATCTTGTATGCACTGATCATATATTAAATTGTTATCCGAACACCTGTGATATTCTTCTCTACATCTATGTGGATACTTATGTATACCTTTTTGAAATTCTGGATTAATCCTATCATTAACATTATATTTCATATGTTTTTCCTGAGGACAATGTGGCATAGGATATGATGGAACATAAATATCACTTATAAACTGATGAGAATATTTTGGAATTTCATCAGTACAACGAGAAGGATGCCGTAAAAGAGACAACTCACCATTAATAGATTCTAATCTTGGAGAGTAACGACCAGTAACAAGATTATTCATTGAATCCGTTAGTTCTGTTGGAACATTCGTCTGCAGTCCTGTTCCGTTTGACTACGAATAATAACAAAATCAAAGTAAATATTACATTTAATGTTCTCAATATAAATGTTAATTAAACATTTGAATAAACCCCTTGTGGTTTTACCTGTGGTTGGATAATCTTTACTGTTCCATACGACTTATTATTAGCTATCACATTTTCATCAGAAACTCGTTCCTGTTCTGCACGGTACTCAGGAGTAACTATTCCTCTACGATCTGTATACAAATGAATATATATATATATATAATAATTATTATCTTACAAAATCTAAATAAATCTGATGAAAATTACCAATTAAACTTGGTGGCGAAGGACCGCATAAAACATAGAAACAATTTCCACAAATATTTCCACGACTATATGGATTAAAACTTTCTTGACCTATTTTACTTGTAAAAGAACCTTTTATCTGTAAGTAAAATGAAAATTAATCTACTATTTGAAATTGTTCATTTATATTTATGTTTCATAAATTAACACTTACATCTTCATTAGTTGTTTGATTACTCGTTGCTAGATACGTGTGAAAACCAGCAAGACCCAAGATACTCCAAGCAGAAAAAAAGCATATCACTCCTACAATGACACTACCAGGAGATAATTTGACAGCTTCTAAAAATGGTCTGTCGTCTCTTGTAACTGAATACGATCAAAAAAAAAGAAAACATAGACAATTGTTATAAGATATTTTTTTTTTAATAAGACATTATTGTTTATCATTTGATTTATTTTCTTTTTCTTTTTTTTAGCATTATAAAAAATATACTCACGCATTATTAAATGTGTAACAGCGCAGGCAAATATAAAAACACATAAGAATGCTAATGATACTATAAAAGCATAAAAATATCTATAATTTCTTCTACCAACACAATTGCCAACCCACGGACAATGGTGATCAAATCTTTCTGGAATAATTCAAAATAAAATATATATATATAGACTTTAATGGATCATATATTTATGTATAATATACATACATTAAGGATAGGTGTAAAAGAAAGAAAAACAAAAAGAAAGTGCTAAGTATATACTAAAATTTCTTTAACCTACCTACACAATTATCGCATAAGCTACAGTGCGAGGCTCTTGGTGGTCTAAATATCTTACAAGTAAAGCAATATTTTAACTTTACGGGCTGTCCTCGTACCAATACTTCTTTTGTTCTTGGAGGTGGTCTATATGTTTTAGAGTTACCATTATTTGGTACTTCTGTATCAGCACATGCAAAAGACATAGATAAGTAAATAATTAACAAAATATTCACACAAGCTGAACGTTATTAACAAGAAAAATATAAGTATCTATGACTACGTTAACTGATTGAGTCCTAAAAAAAGCAACAACATATCAATTTTTTACATTACATAAGTTTCAATAACACAACACTTTTTGATAAGAAATTTGAACAGTGCTATTTTGTTGCTTAGGACTCAAACAGTTAATATTTATATTTAGGATGTACAAAGCTATTATGCGAATATTTAGAATAATTCTGATATTATTCTGACAAATGAAAAACTTAATGAAATATATATTCACGTATGTTCATACTCATACCAATCTGTTTTTCTATATAAGCAGCCTCATCCGGTGTTGCTCTTGGAATAACACCGGGATCACTAAAGCTCGTTCGAAACAACGCAGACATTACAAATACGAATAATAATCCACCTATTACCGGGATTGCAGGTGTTATATGTACAGCCAAAAATGGACAACTGTAAAATAGAGATATTTAAAGAAAATACAACTAAATGACAACGACTAAAAGAATATAGTATCTCATTTTCAATAGACAACGTGCTGATCATAAATATTCTTGTTAATCTAAATATTCATCGCAATGCAAAACACATCAAATAGAAGAAAATAAAAAAAAAGGAAACTTACTCGAAAGCAAAGAACAATCCACTGGTACCAGCAACCAAACACACCGTAACATAGAAGACTCCTGTTTGGGGTGCAGTCATTACCCTGCCATCGCAACAAAATCTATTTCGACCAGGAAACAATTCCCATTTTCTAGTCACGTGAGGCATATTGATGGACGATAACTTGCACTCTAAATATCTTTGATATATACAAGCAAATACAGTTGAGATCTTTGTAAAAAGTTTATCACACACATTGAGTCTTCATAATAATGTAAAATATTAGTAAATGCACAACCATAGTTCATCTTGATTCTTGATAATTATGGATACTTTTGTCATTCAACGTTTGTCCCAACAAAACTGTAATAATGATAATATCATAAACATTTATAAATACATATATATATATATATATCTGAAGATTGACAATATTGTTAAAAAGATAAGAAACTGTCAAAAGAAAATACTAATTGATGTTTATCGTAAGTCGACTTATAAACAGAGTAGAAAAATATTTATTGTTCGAACTTACGAGATGTATTATTTGACATTTAATCAGTCGGTTTACTCCAAAGGTAAAGCATAGTAGAATCAAAAACCTTCTGTCATCGGTCAACTTAACCTAATTACATCGTTCGTTAAATGCACACGTATTTGAAGTACGTTAAGATCCATGACGTTATCAAGAAAAATGACACATTTAAACTTTATTCGAAGAGGAGATCGTTTATAGGTTGTAGGTTGATTTATTTATATTCTTAATGACTGTGAAAATAATTTCTAAAATAGTAAAACATCACAATATTTTGTAAAAAAAAAATAAGGAAGTTCGAGGAACACTTGTTATATCGATGAGATCACGCTCGAGGTACGATCGTCCGAGGAAGAATTAATGATCTATATTCGTAAAGTGGGTCGACTCACGACATGTCACGCGCAAAATCGTTGCGTATGTGCGTTACTAAATGATATATATAATTAATTATTGAAATAAATGTAGGTTAATCATAATGACATTATAATATTAGACTTAATAGTGCACGAAGGATAAGTTGACAAACTTGCAATTTTGTATTTGCGAAGCAAACAGATCCTTTCGTCATGATGTTTAATCAAATGTACACTGGCGCGCTCTACTGGAGCACTAAAAAGCGCCACGTGATATTTTCGCGCATCACGTGACTTGGCGGGCCGCACGGGGTAATCTCAAATTCGAATTATAATCGAATAAAAGATCGAAAAACAATAATTCGAGGATTTTTTGTTTTTATTTTCAAATGCTCATCGTGATTTATATCGTAATCATTAAACATCATGTTTTTAAACATTCCAATGAACTCTAATTGAATCTAAATCTAGAAATATGTAAGAATCAATTGAGATGTAGCAAAAACAAAGTATGTGCAATCGTTTAGAGTTTCAATTAATATTAATTTACACGTATTGAGTAGTTAGATTAAATATTAAACGCTAAGTCATAAACTCAATTGTAATATTTTGATCGATATCGATTATAGAAACGATATATATTGAATATCGAGTAAAAATTCATAAACATTGGAAGGATCGATATCGATCGGAGGGATCGATCGAAGATCGCAATCGATTGCAATCAAAAAAGAAGAGGAATTGTAAAAGATTTTGATAAAAAAATAAATACATATTGTTAATGATTTCAAGAATGGAGATAGAAGGAGGCTTTTAATAGAAAAGAAACGATTATTGCTTGTAACTGTAGTGATCGATCGTTGAACGTTAGTAGCGCGCGCGACTTATCGCCCTCCCATCCTTGCAAAATAGGTCGTCGACGCAATGCAGTATACACGTCGTAGGCGCGCATACCCCTTTTTCTCTCTGTCACACATACACACACACTCTCTCGTTTCTCTTTCCGCCCTCTCTCTCTCTCTCTCTCTCTCTTTCTCTCTCATTCACTCTTTATCCATGCACGCACGGTAAAATCTTGAAAATCGAAGGATCGCACCGTGAACGCCATCTTTGCGGATGTCGAAGAAGAACGAAACGGCCGGAAGCCGACGATCACCGTGGCAACACTAAGAGAGAAAGAGAAGAAAAAAGATAAAAAGAGAAAGAGAGAGAGGGGCGGGGGAGAAAGAGAGAGAGAGAAGATCCACGTTTCGATCCCTAGCAGGACGCATCTGCACATATTTTCCGAAGAGAAACTCAAACGAAGGAAGGAAGGATAGAAGGAAGGATCGAAGACACACGGGGTATGGATTTTTATTTACTTCCTTTCTTTCTTCTATAATTTTTACTTTTTTTTAACATTTTATTCCTATAACGCTTTCATAAGATCGATATTAAGAGTTTTGGAATTGATCGGGTCTAAAGGTTTTTTTTTTCGTCACACGTGGGATCACGATGTAAATAAAAATATAACCGATCGACGAACTAACGATCCTGATATCGTGAACGGATTATTTTTCATCGTAAATATCAAATAAAATATCTCTAAAATCTATAATTTAGAAGAAGTAGAAGAAGAAGAAAAGAAGAAGAAGAAGAAGAAGAAGAATGTAGAAAGGAAAGAACTAGAAAGAACTAGAAAGAAATAGAAAGAAAGGTAGCAAGTAGTATGTTAAAGAAAGGAAGGGCCACAGGGTGAAAAAAGGTCGGAACTTGAGGAAACGGTTCGGAAGAAATTATTGGCGTAGATCATCGGGATCAACAGGCGTAGCGGGAAAAATCGCGATCGTCGTCGTCTTCGTCGCCACGTTTTCGTGGAAGATGAGTAGAAAGTGAAAGCACGAGAAAGAGAGAGAGAGAGGGAGGGAGTAAAAGGGTAAGAGGGAGAGAGATACTCGAGGTAGGGAAGAAAGGGATGGAACGATCGAGGGTAGTTGCGTAGTTAAGGGAAACCGGGATATGGCGATGGGCGAAGAAGAGAGAGTTTAGCGAAACGGAAAAGCTCACGAGGAATAAAATTCCTCGTCTTCTTCATCATCTTTGTCATAGTCGTAGTTGTCAAAGGAAGAGGAGGAAGAAGAAGGAAGACGTTCGCGCGCTTTCACGTATTTTCAAACACTTTCCTATCAAACGGGATGGTGTGTAATAGTAACAGTACTGCTAGTAGTGGTGGTGGTGGTGGTGRTGTTGAAATGGTAATGGTGGTAGTGCGAAGGTGATGGTACGGTTGGTGGTGGTAGCAGAAATCTCTTTCAAAAGGTAAAGAAAGAAAGGAAGATCCTAACAGAAAGAGGTAGAGAGAAAGAGAGAGAAGTGGGGCTACACAGAATGAGGAGAGGGAGAAATCAAAAGGGTGCGAGCGAGTAGAAGTTAAACTAGAGGGTAAGAGAGAGAATGAAAAATGGGGAAAGTAGGGGTAGTAGGGCGGAGGGACAGGGCGTTCAGAACATGAATCGTGGAGCGGGCGGATGGACGGACGGACGCAAACGCTGAAATCAGCTCGGCCGATCGATACGATAAATGGATGCGTGCGATTGGTAGCCAGGAAAATCGATGACGAACGGCGAATACATACCGGGGTACTACTGTATATACATAGATAGAGTCTCACAGAGGAAAAGAGAGAAAGAGAAAGGTATACATATATATATACAGGGAAGAGGGAGAATCTAACTAGCTCGGCGAAAACGGCCGCCGTTGCTATTTCCACCACCTCCATCACCACCATCAGCAGCAGCAGCAGCAGTAGCAGCAGCAGCAGCAACACCACCACTAACAACAGCAGCAGCAACACCACCACTACCACCACTACTACTACCACCAACAGCAGCAGCAGGAGAATCGCGGGTTCTGACATTGCCATCACCATCAGCATTGCCATCGTCGGCGCAGCTATTGCCGCCGTTTCCGCCGCCGCCGTTATTGCCGCCGCTGCCGGTGGCGGCGGTGAGGATGGAGGAGCAAAGACCGAAATATCGATTTTTAGGCCCCTACGCGGCGCGGTTCGATGCTCATATCTGCCCCCGTCTACCCCCCCGGCCGTGCGACCGCGCCGTCGAGGAGAGCGGCCGAGGGAGATAGAAAGAGAGAACGAGAAAGAAGGCACCTTTCAAAACACCAACGACGACGACGACGACGACTACGACTACGACACGACTACGACGTTGACTACGACGTTGACGACGACGACGACGACGACGACAACGACGACGACGGTTACGACGCGACGACTAGGAGGAGGAGGACGCGCGCGAGATACAACGAGGTGGTTGGTGGTTCGCGGTGATTGTTAGATCCCAGAAAACGACCCACGACACTACTACTCTACTACTACTACTATTACTACTACTACTCTACTATCTACCTACCTACCGATCGCTTAATATTTATCGTGACCGGGAAATAATATTAAAGGCATTTCAACGACGTAGACGACGCGGACCTCATCTTTTAACGTCTCTTTCGCGATCATCCTAGTGTATTGTTGTGTGTACGAGGGAGTTACATTCGATAAATAAAGGGAGTGAAATAGACATTTCTTTCTCTCTCTCTATCACTCATTTACTTTCTCTATCTTCGGCCAATGTTGTCAGGTAACGGACGCGTTCGTTATTCTTATTTGAATATGATAGCAAGACGCTATCGCTTATCCATATTTTCTTTCTTTTTTTCTTTTTCTTCTTTTTTATGATTATTACATTTGTCCATATTCTAATCCTCTTCCATTCTTCTTCTTATTCTTCTTCCTCTTCTTTTTATTATTATTATTATTATTAAATAACATCGCGAGTGTGCACCCTTCGTTCCTTTTGGTGATGAATAATTAAAATATCAACGTGATGATGATCGACGAACCGCGTGCTGTTTTGTTCCTGTATCTGTTATTGATGATTTTCATAATCCTCCTAGAAGAAAGAAGGAAAAACGTGTTAATTAACGATGATATATAGTTGAAAAGAAGAAGAATATGAAGGGTGAAAACTCGTGAGGGTGGTGTTTGCAAAGAGCGAGTGGGCGAAAGAGAGAGGGAAACGTAATTCATCCTTGATTGTTCGCGTGACTCTGTCATGTCAGCGCCAAAGTTGTAAATTTGATTACGCGCCTCGCATATAATTTCAATTCTTTAAGAAATATCAGCGTGTAAAAAATACAAGTGAAAGAGAAACTGAAAAAAAGATCAAACGAGAAGAATATCATCATCATCATCATCATCGTTTCTTTGTTCAACCGCGATGATTGTCCTATTTTTTTTGGTTTAAATTCTTGATCATTCGTCAGGGATATAAACATTTTCTTGTTCATTGATTTTCTCTTGTTTGTTGTTCTTTTCTTTCCACGTAAAATGAAGTGAAACATAGAAAAAAGCCACGAGGATTTAATTGTTTCTTTTCTTGTTGCGTGGTGTGTTTAAAAATCCTGTGAGATCTGTTCTCTCAACGATGATGACGTAGGATCGTTTAGCGTCGCGCCAGCAGCAACATACACACACAGACACGTTCTCTCTCTCTTTCTCTCTCTTTCATTTATCTTTCGATAACGATTATTTAGTTGGACAAAGGTTGTGTCGTCGTACGATCGATATATTAGACACTAGGATCGACGCTAGAGAGTTTGTATGGATCGTGACCATGAGGACGTCTTTTTGTGCGTGGCAGTACGCGTTTACAAACGATTCGATTAAACAGTGACAATACAATTCGAATCTAATTCATGTTTTTTATCAATTTAATTATTTAGATTTTCTAAGAAAATCTCTCTTAGAAAAGAAACAGAGTGCGTGTGTAAAAGGGGTGTGCAACAGGCGTCTTATTTTCACGAATCTAAAAAATTAAAATATAGGAATATAAATAAATTTGAACTAAGTAATCAAATAGTTCAACGTTTTAGCTAAATTAGTCTTACTTTTGTATGTTAAAGAAAAAATGTCAATCGCTGCTTCGGAGAATTATCAACTAAAATGGCATAGCTACGGAGCACATCTTCATAGCTCCGTAGCGACCCTACTTCAATCGGAATCCTTTGCGGATGTTCTTCTGGCAACGTCCTGCGGCCGACACGTGGCGGCACATCGATTTGTCCTTGCAGCATGTTCTTCTTATTTAAGTCACATCTTTCAAACATGTCATTTTGCGGCCAATTCGAATGCCCAAACTATCGTGGTAAGTTCATTTCTTTTATATCAACTAATAACAATAATAATAATAATATATAATTTCAATACATGTTTAATGATAAAAATAATATTTGTGAATAGTTTATTTAAAATTTATGTGTTTATATATTTAAAAAAAATGATATTACATGGATGCAACGTAATCTGTGGTCGTTTTGAAAAGCGATCTTAGGCGTGACTTAAGCACATTTCACCTCGATGAGATTTTATCGATCCCACTTGCAGAGAACTTAAATGGGATCGTACGATCTCAGTGGTGTTGTAGGTGGAAGGTCGTCCAATACTCGTTCACGTGTCTTCTTCGATGATTTTAGGTATTGCCAACGGAGATCGGATACCGTACATTGAAGATTCTTATACAGTACATGTACAGTGGAGAGGCAACTGTAACGAACGATCAATTGGAAGGAGTATTAAGGGCTGGTGATATATTGAGAGTACGTGGATTATGGAAATCCAATTCGGGTAGTAAAAAGGAGAACATACAGTCAAACAATCAAAAGGTCGAACGTGATAAAAAGGAACAAGCACCTTTGACCGGACAAATTCAAAAGATCAAATTGGTACAGCCTAGTACAGAAAAGATCGTTGAAAACGTCCAACAACCGGCGACAACGCAGAACAACGTTCAAACTCAAAAGTCCGTAGAAAGGAAGAATGTGGAAAAGGTTGAGGAAAAATCTATCGAACCTGAAACTAAAAAGGTCTTGGAAGAAAACAAGAATAATGAACAGAACAAGAATAAAGAAAATCTCGAGGCTAATAGGAAAACTAGAAAGAACGTTAGCAGTGACGTCGAATCTAACAAATCGAGAAGCGAAGGTGGTGAAAATGTAAGATACCTTTTTTTGTTTATTTTATCTAATTTTTATCTTCTTAAGTAATTCTTAAATATATATATTCTTTTTTTTTCTCTCTCTCTCTCTCTCTCTTTCTTTCTCTCTTTCTCTATCTTTTTTCCAACCCCTTGCACATAGGCGGAATTAAATTTAGAACTGTTAGTGAAGGACGAGCCGATCGATTGGGTGGAAAGTATCGATCCATCCGAATCCCTGACGATAGACCATGAGATCGATATCAAACCGGTACGTAATCCAAAGTATTATTAATCTAGATCTTTAAAGAAAAAATTAAAATGTGTATAAATTTATGATGATGATAATGATGATGGTACCTTTGTAGGAAATCGTACACAGTGCCGACGAGGATGGTGATTTGGAAGAGGAAGAGTATACTCCTTTGACCTGCGATATGTGCAGTCAAACTTTTAACAGGCCATCGGATTGGGTCAGACACATAGAATTCACGCATGCCGACATGACTGAGAACAGAAGAAAAAAGAGGAAGGTAAATTAAAGATATTCATAAGATAAAACATATAATATGCAAAAATACACTGATGTATAATTGTTTTTTTATTTGTAGGGTGACGTGGACGACGACAGTAAAGAATTTCCACCGTTAAAGTGCGACCTTTGCGGGAATATGTATCCAACACCTCAGGAATGGGTACGTCACATACAAACAGAACACACGGAAGAACAATTAGCCTTGATGAACAACTCGACACCTCCTAAACCAAAAAGGGTACACAGTCATCAAAAATTATGCAATATTTGTCAAAAAGTATTTCCAAGTCACGCATCCATGGTAATACATCAAAGAACGCATACGGGAGAGAGACCTTTTCTTTGTTCCTATTGTAAAAAAGGCTTTAACGTAAAAAGTAATTTGCTGAGGCATTTAAGGACGCTTCATGACAAATTCGTACATCCCAGCTTGTATGGGAGTAACGGTAACAAAAATGGCTAAATCATTTCTCTCTATTAAATCTTAATAATAAGAAATCAACAAGAAGAGAGAGAGAGAGAGAGAGAGAGAGAGAGAGAGATAATACAAAGAGAAACGAAAAAAAAAAAAACAAGACGAAAGAAAATAAATTAAAAAAAAAAACACACACTTTTTTTTATTTTAATCTCAATTTTAAAAGAGCGCGATGATGACCGCATTTACAATATATTTATTATTACGTCGACGTAAAATGAAACAAAAAAAAAAAAAAACAAAAAAAGAAAAGACAATTTTATTCGTATGAAAAGTATAACGAAAGATCAATTTGATCGATGAAACAATAATCCGTTTGAATATGTGAATAAAGGGTGTATCCTTAAAACTAGATAATTAAGAAAATAATTCTCTCCCTATTATCAGTTTGAAATTCGGTGAAATAATCAATTAGCGATGACATTCTTGTATTTATCGTAATAAATACTTAGTGATCATCTTTACATATTCGAAATGTTAATTGTAAGGGAAGGGAGGGGGGTCTCTCTCGAAAAAAAAAAGGATTAAATTACGAACAGTTTTTTTGTAAACGAAGAAGCAATATGATGAGGGCTTTAGAACCAAAGAGGCTGATTAATATTGCCAAAGTATCTTTTTCTTTTTATTTTTTTTTTTTTTCTTTTATTGCTACTTCGATTCTTTTTCACGTACACCGAAAATCTATATTTAGTTTGGTATATTAGAAACTTTGTTCTAATAAAAAAGGGTGCATGAATAAGAGGCAAGATGAACGATTTTATCAAATATATAGAGGTCTTCGCAAGAGAGAAAGAAAATGAAAGAGTAAGGAGAGAACGAGCGAGAGAACGAGAATACTTGCGTGTAAAATAATTCATAATATAAATCAACGTTTAATGATTAATATTTATTTACTTAGTAATTATACGAGAATCTAAATTATGTAAGATTTAATTGTATACTTCTAGGCTATTCCATCCATGGTAGCCCTCTTATTCCCACAGCTCGTAAAGCTGATTATGTATTTTTATATTAAAGTAGCTTATACACGAAAAAAAAGGTATAAGATATAAGACATTAGGGATAAGTGAAACTTGAAATTTTCATTAGATTATTAGGATGTAAGAATAACGCATAATAATTCAAAATTTATCAAAAACAAATTTTGAAAATATATTGAGTTCTTCTTACATGTATACATAAAAGTGCGACATTATCAAAAGTGGTCACAGTTTACTACAAAAGAAAAAGAAAAAAGAAATAAATAAAAAGAAAAACCGAGTTAATTATATAATACGAAAAACCTGATGAAAGAATGACATCATTTTATCTTGTTAATCATTACACAATTATATCGTGTCACTTTTTGAACTATGAACTTTTTTTTAGTGTCAATTCTAATATTGCGCTAAACCACAACACACTGTGACAAGCCAAATGATTTTTAAATGTAAAATTTAAATAATATACTATCTTCAAAGTATTTTTTAACTTTGCCTTGATTGTACCTCAATATATATTATATTATATTATATTATATTATATTATATTATAATAGAGCATACACATTTCACTTTTTTTATTATCAAAAATACGTATATGTTATTATTATCATCATATCTTCATCATTATCATCATTAACATTATCATCATCAATTTTCGTATTAAAAATTAAAATATTATTATCCGATATATTTTATATATATATATATAGTAAACGAAAAAATTTATGAAGCTACAAAAATAAATACAATGACGATAATATATAGGTACCATGTCAGAATTTGGAAAAAAGAGAAAAAAAAAAGGAAAAACAAATACACAACAAATATCAAGCTATGTAAAAAAGGAAGAACCATTATCATTGTGATAATTACAGGCATGTACAAAATAGAATAATATGACAGGTTTTTTTTTTTTTTTTGGTGGGGTTTTTCTTAATTATCATCCTCGTCGATCTTAGGTGCCAGGTAATACCTAATGTGACCAATCTCTCCAATCTTATATTCGCATACTAATGGAACGTCACTAGACATCGAAAGTTGTACTTGTGCGCATAAAGGACTCGCCTTTATGAAGCAGTTTAAATAACGACAAGCAAATGTTAACTTAACCGGTTCTTGCATGTTAACAATTACTGCATCTTCTTCTTTATCTGCCTCCGCAGTTTGTGCGAGTTTGACATTAGCTAAAACATAATTGAAGAAACATTAATTATATATATATATGGCATGGTACATTTATTGCATGTGTCATTGAAGCTTTAATCATAGACATTTTTTCTCTCTTTTATAAAATATTTATATAAATATTATCTATTTCTTCTTATTAATTAAGGTGATGAAAATAGCAAGAGAATCTTGAATGTGTACTATCAGACAAATCATCGGAGTTCAGATATTAAGATAGTACTGTGAATTGGTAATTACCTCATTAAAAAATAGAATATATATATATATATATATATATAGTATATTGAGAATAGTACATGCAATTTATATATACATATACGATGAGAATGCACTGTTATAATAAGTCACAAAATACAAACCTGTTCCATGATCCCCAGACGCTGTAAACTTAATACCTTCTTTAGAGCAGGCAAATGTTATCGATTCCCCAAATTGACTCAAATCTCTACAGATACGAGCAAATTCCTGGGAAGGCATCTTGACTACGCAAGAGTAATTTGTTTCCTGTAATATTTTGCAATAAAAGAAAAATCAAATATGACAAGAAATACAAATAATACATGTATAAATATTGAAAGCATTTAACTTACAGGAATACCAAGATGTTCTTGGTCCATATTAATAAGTTTCATTTCATATTCAGCAAGTTTTTCTTTGCTTGGTGACTCAAAAACAAAAGCAATGACTTCTGGGTTGTCCCATGCTCTCAATGTTACAGTATCTTCTGTACCAGCGCATTTTAATATCTTGGACATTCTACAAAAAATATAATTTAATATAATTAGAGAAATATAAATAATCGGATAAAATATATTATATTAGTATCTCAAAGAGAACAACAAACAAAACAAAAAAATAAGAACAAAGAACAACAAATCTAATTTTGACTATGATTACTAGAATAACCTTTAAAGAAAAGAAAGAACAAAAAATGAATCGTCTTACGTTGCAATGCTCATTCCCATGGACAAATTTCTGTCGCATCTGTATTTATCAAAACCATCACTTCTTAAATTAAGTGAAACCAAAGAAACGTGAGCATTGTCCATAGCTTGTACTTGAATTCCAGAGTCAGAACATTCAAATGTTGCTTCAGATAAAAGATCCTTTACAGCGTCCAACACCTTCTTCAGGATCGCACTTTGTACTAAACGTGCTTCGAACATATTGATTAGAAATAAATTGATTCAACTTAAATGAATTTCAAATGAAATTAATATCGCAATCTAATGCAACAAGTGCAACGCTGCAGAGATGCTCAATAAAGTAGACGTTACCCGCGCATTTACTTTTGTTTTATTCGAAAGGAAGTAGATGGCGCTTCGATATTACGGAGATGACGTTTCTCTCGAACTAGAAAAAATATAAATGTCTTAATAAACTTTCGTATAGTTTTAAAAATAACGTTAGATACGAAGAATGAATAAAACATTGAAAATAAAAAATATAATAGAAATTTATTTACAATAATAATTGCAATAATGATATATACCTGGTAATATTTTTTTTTTATAGGTTAAAGTTTATATTTTTCTTCATGCGGGATAAGAATTATACACTTTTAATTGTCATACAGATCTTTGTATTAAATGAATAAATAATGAAATAATATAATATAATATTTCGTTAGAGATTTTATATGTAAAAATATATTCGCTAATGGAAGATGACATAAACTATTGGTAACTTGTAATTGTTAAATAAACTATTTCCAATGAACTCTTATTCATATATCACGATTTCATTGTTATCCTATCGTATTCTAATCGTTCATAAGAATACGAAGCTGCACTTATTTGCAATTGTATTAGAATTATTTGTATTTGTGGATAGAAATAATTCTATAACAATTTTGATTTATCGATGTGCATAAGTAAATCCGGCACAATTGCTTTTTCCTTAGTAATTAAAAACTTATTTACAGAGAAAAGAACAATTTCTTAAAACGATTAAAATCGGTAGTATATAATACTAAGTCCTTTGTATAAAATAAAATGTGTTCATATGATTACTTCTTTTCTTTTTTTTTCTTTTTTTTTTTCTTTTAAAATTGTACTAATTCGGTAACATGATATTGTTTCATGCAGGTAATTGAACTTAAAAATAATTGGATTAAAACTTATACGAAAACTTATGTAAATATAATGATTCACTTAATCTATTCATATTGTACTCTTAAATAAATGCAGTCTCACCTGTTACGTTTTATAATTACTGATATTTACATACGATATTTTTAAGGATGGTTTTGCAAAATTGTTTTATCGGAAGGATCAATAAGTAATGGTTTTATTATTTTTTACCCCTATTAAAACCCAATATTACTTGTTATATTTTCCAGTTCGTTAAACATTTGATCCAGATGCTGAAGTCAAAAGAAATGATTATTTACAAAATAATTTATATATATATATATATATATTTAGATATATTATTGCGTATACTTACATCAGATGGTTCTGTATCTTTTAAAACATGTTGCTGTTTAACATTTAATAGATTAATATTATCTTCGTCATCTTCGTCTTCTTCATTATCATTATCGTCGTCTTCTTCATTATCGTTATCGTCGTCTTCATCATCATCATCGTCGTCGTTGTCGTCGTCATCGTCATCATCTATATCTTGTTCATCTTCGTCATCATCGTCCTCTTCTTCACCGGTCATGTATAAGTCTTCATAATCTTCTGGTTCTAATTTAAACTCCGTTAACAATGTTTCTGGCACTTTTTCTGTTTCTGACGGACACGGAGGGGTTATCTCAGAAGCCGAAAGTATTTGAGGTGGTTGCTCTGGCTACAACAATTAATCGACAATTTATTAATATAATTCTTAACAAAATTAGATTGTTAATTAATAATATGACACATACCTGTGCTTGTTGTTGCGCCGTTTTAACAGACGTTACAGATTCAGATACTTGAGAAGATTGTACATTAATATTTTGTTGTTGAGTTTGACTATTTTGTTTACCCTGTGTATTATTATTATCTTGTAATCTATGCTCTCCATTAGTATCTAGCTGTTGTGTTGATTTTTTTTCGTTATTGTTTTCTTTTTGTTCTTTTGTTTTTGATGTTTTGCTTGGCTCTTCTTCTACTTTCTTTACATTTAGTTTAGGTTCTCCCGAAAGACATGTATTTCCACGTTGTCTTCGGAATCTTACAATAATACTTCTTGTATCCCACATTAAGTTGTGTGTCTGTTTATAAGCAGCTATCGATTCATCTACAGAATTATATCTTACAAATGCATATCTGAAAAACAACCAAGAGAACAATTAATTATTTAATATGAAATACTATATATACATATATACACTTTATATTTACCGTGTATTTCTCATTTTTTGCGCATAACCAACATCTACCCTAGAAGCTGTTGGAAACTTGCTTTTGACTTCACTAACATTAACAGTTTCTGGTAAATTTCCTACGTATAAAATATAGGGATCTATTTCTTCAAGCATTGGATTATCTTCATCTCGCAAAGATTTTCTCTCCACTTTCAAATAACCAATGCCAAAAGGAATCTTTTCTAACTCTTTAATAGCTTCATCAATATTAACATTTTCAGCCATCTGAATAAAACAATATCTAGGGCCACTAGGACTTTGAAAATGAATATTTTGTATACCAGGATGAAATTCTCTAACAATATCTTTATTAAGATCAGGATCTGGAAATTTAATAATCAAACTCCTTGCTTTAACTGTCTTATTGTATTCTGTTTCAATTTTTAAAGCTCTCTCAGCATCTTCCCGATTCCATGGTCGACTGGGGTAACTTAGCGACATAGATTTTCTCTGTTTATTATTTTTAACAACTACCTCTTCCTAAAATAGAATTTAATGTATAATCATATCGTAAAAATATCTATCATAAATAAAGCTAATAAAACATACCACTACAATTTTAACATTCTGATCTCCTTTTTCTTCTCGATGTTTGGCAGTTACAATACCTTGGGTTATGGGAGTTACGGGATGATTGGAAAGAGGAACAGGCATATGATTCATAATAGCATCGTTTGGCGTTGCATTATAATTGTTTCTTTGCCATTCTAAACCGAGACCACCTGTTAACGGTGAGCCTAAATAAGAAGCTTGATCGAATTGTCCTTGTGGTTGACCAAAATGTGATAGTCTTCTATTCCTTCGATGAAAGTTATTTCTCTGCATATACATGTTATTTCTATTGTGAGGATACCTTTCTCTTCCCATGTAGTTACCTCTCAGGACAATTTCCCTTTGAACATGTTGAATTTCTCTTTGAGGTAAGGGCGTTGTTATCCATGACCAATGCGTGGGTGCTTGAGTCCATGTTTGAATTGGCGTAACTTGAGAAGGCACTGGTCCAAAGACATGAGGCGGAGGTGGGATTCCGCTTGGTGGTGGAGGCATTGGAGGTAATGGTGGTTGACCTGGTAAGGGTTGAGGAATGGAAGTAGACGGTGATGTGGTCGATGAGGAATAATTTGTATACGTTGTTCCTTCATATTTAATTGCAACAGGCTCTTGTTTAACAAATCTTTTAGAATCCCCATTTTCTTCTCCTATCTGTAAAGAATACTATTTATATTTATGTCATTAATATGACATGAAATATTTATTACAATATAAAAATATATATAAAAAAAATAAAAAAATAAAAAAATTAATATACGATTCAACATTGTTCGTAATATAAAATTATCCTATTGATTTATTGACACAAGATCTTTATAAATTTAAAAAAGAGAGAGAGAGAGAGAGAGATTGTAAATAAAACATATTGCTTGCATTGGTTAGTTAGCTAGCCTTAAATAAAGAGGGGACGCACATATGATCACAAAAAACAATTAATATCAAATATTATAAATCATTACAAATATTTACCGATCGTTTCATTCTGTGGCTGTATTTTCTTTGTCTTCTTTTATTTTTTTCCCTTTCGTTCACCAAAAGATATTATATCTATATTAAAAACATTATTATTTAACACAAACACGTTTTATGAGGAATGGCCTGTGGAACAAATGAGAAAATGTGTTGCATATACAGGGGTACCAACCCCTAATAATATACACTATAATCAAGGGTTAATATGTGCGTTCCAAAAAAAAAGAGAAATATTAATTTCTAGGAAAAAAAATTATTTTAAAATATAACAAATGGTAATCGATAAAGCACGTGAAAATTATTATTATCTTACAGTTGATTTCTTTCGCAATTGTATTCAAATAAATAATTTTATTCATAAAAATTATGCACTTCTTATGCATATTTATGCAATCGAATATTGTTATCAAAATTAATAATAAAAAAATGATGTGTCAATATATATATGCAATAATTTTTCTTATCTCATATTATGATTTATATATCCTTATTTGTTTATCTTCCTTACTTTAGTTTTTTAAATGCCCGCTTAAAATGTGGCGCCAAAATCACATCGAAATGTCGGATTTAAAATGACTAATAGTATTAAAGAATTAAAGTGACATCAGTATTATTCATTTTATTAATTACCATCAGTACATTAAAGTTTTATAGTATTATTGAAAATATTTATCTATTTTAATGAAATCAAATATTTCACATTATCTATTTTTAAGATACATAGATAAGATATATACTTTCTACAAATTGTTCATTTGATTAGCTAGTTACTATACTCAGTTATCTTTGTTACGTTACTTGTATATTCATATGAATCGTCATGATTCTTGAACTAATCAACATAAAGCCTCAACGATAAATGAAAGTCAAATGCAATAATAAGTAGATAACATAAGTGCAGCAATAAATTAAATTCTTTCTTATTTTTTTAACTTAACTGACTTCATTTTACTAATTTCAACGATAAGACATTATTTATATTCAATTTCCGGTTCTGTGGCAGCAAAAGTATTACAGTATATATATATATATATACGTTTAATACGCAATATTGCTTACTTCTTGGACAAATATTATTAATAAGATTTTTTAAGAATACAATTAATTGCTTATACCGAAACAAGATAACTTTTTAATTTATTTTTTCCTTGTTGTCGAAATAATTATGGTAACTTTTTTATACAGTTAATGAATATATTGTATGGTAATTTTTACTTTAATATACCGTTTTCATCTATTCAGTGATAATACTACTGTCTCTAAATAACACACATTTGTACTTTGAACTTTAAAAATATTTCATTTCATCGTATATATAATTGTTGGTGATAAAGAGTTTTTAAAAGCCAACCTAACGTTTCAAGCGATTAATTTTCAGTAAGTGAACAAAAACTGTAAACGTCAAAATGTTGCTCAAAAAGGTGAATTTCAACATATTCAAATACATTTTTATTAATTTTATCTGTTTTTTTTTTTTTTTTTTTAAATATATTTCCCTTTTAAACTGTAAACGTCTGACATTTTTCTTTTTACAATATTGTTGAATTCATTTTCATTTCTAGATATTTAACAATGCCACTCTATATCCTAAAATAATCAGATCATTTTCCATTAAAACTGAACCTTTGGTGTCGGAAGGTGGTAATGGTTTTAACTTTGGTAAGTATGTTTGTCAAAGAGAAACATTTTTTTAAACTGATATTGCATTAGGTTTAATTCATCATTTTATTTATTTATGTAATCAGCGTTAAATGATACGCAAAAAGAGATGCAAGAATTGGCACGCAAATTTACCAGAGAAGAAATTATACCCGTGGCTGCTAAGTATGATAAAACTGGAGAATATCCATGGGATATTGTTAAAAAAGCTTGGAGTTTAGGATTGTTAAATGGTCATATTCCACATGACCTTGGTATGCTTTTATGTTATTGTAACACATGGATAGTTATTAAAGTTATTATAATATATTATTTACATTTAATTTAATTTGATATATAATTGGCGTATTTAGGTGGTTTGGAACAAAATATTTTTGATGGTTGCCTAATAGTAGAAGAAATTTCTTATGGTTGCTCAGGTATAGCAACTGCGATAGAAACTACTAGTCTTGGGGTATATAAGTATTGTAGATATTTTCTATATATGTACTATAATTGATGGTGCAAGTAAGCAGATCTTCATTCTACATGGAAAAATGAGTTAAAAATAGAGAATATAAAGTTTGTTTATATAATTCTTTTTATTTTGGAGTTTATATTTATCAAGTAAATATGCACACTTGTATCATTAATTATAGGACATCCTGTATATTAAAGATATTACAAGTTATTGATATAGATAATTATTTATTTCATATTTATTTAAAAATAGCAAACCCCAGTAATTGTAGCAGGAAATAAGGAACAACAGAAAAAATATCTTGGTAGACTTATGGAAGAACCTCTTGTGGCTGTAAGTAAAACAATGTAACATGATATATTTTATCGTCTTAATATTTTTGTCTACACGTTTAATGTTTCTAGGCCCTTTGTGTTACTGAACCTAGTGCTGGATCCGATGTAGCAGGTATAAAAACTAGAGCTGTAAAGAAAGGGAATGAATGGATACTTAATGGTACCAAAATGTGGATTACCAACGGTGGTGTTGCAAATTGGTATTTTTTAAACTATTAAAAATATAAATATATGTATATATATATGCATAAAGTAAGCATGTATCGTTTATATTAGGTACTATGTATTAGCGAGAACAAATCCTGATCCAAATGCTCCACCTAGCAAAGCTTTTACAGGATTTATTGTTGAACGTTCTTTCGATGGTGTAACTCCAGGTCGTAAGGTAAGTTTTTTAAAGATGTTACTTTTAATAATCACGCATTAAATTATATATTTATTAGAAAATTTCTTCTAAAGGAAATAAATATGGGACAACGAGCTTCCGATACAAGGATGATTACGTTTGAGGATGTTCGTGTACCGGAGGAAAACGTATTGCTAGGAGAAGGAGCTGGTTTTAAAATTACAATGAAAACTTTTGACAGAACACGTCCACCGGTAATATATACACATACACATGCGTGCACGCGTCTATACGTATACAATTATATATACAAATAGTAAAGGTGTTTTATGTATTGAAAGAAATTAACATATATTTATGATTAAACAGGTCGCAGCTTTGGCTACTGGAGTAGCACAAAGAGCTTTAGACGAAGCTACTAAGTATGCATTGGAACGAAAAACTTTTAACAAACCAATAGCTGAACATCAAGCTGTAGCATTTATGATCGCTGATATGGTTATTGGAGTCGAAACGTCTCGTCTCTCTTGGATGAAGGCAGCTTGGGCAATGGACTTAGGTTTGCCAAACGCTTCAGTTTATTCTAGCATCGCCAAATGTTATGCCGCCGATCTAGCTAACAAATCTGCTACCGATGCCGTTCAGGTAACTTGAAATCTTATTTTAATTATGTGTATATTATAAATCAAAACATATAATAATGTATAATACGAATTTGAACAGGTGTTTGGCGGTGCTGGATTTAATACGGAATATCCAGTGGAAAAATTAATGAGAGACGCCAAGATTTTCCAAATTTATGAAGGTACATCACAAATTCAAAGATTGATCATATCCAAAAACCACTTTGGTAAAGCTATGAAAAAATCATAAACAAAAGAAGAAAACGAAGAAATATTATTATTATTATTATTAGGAAGATTGGAAAATAATATATTTTTCTAAAATTGTTATTGTATAGCACTATATATATATATATATATATATACGTTAATTGTGAAAGAATTTTTATAAATATATATACATTTATATAACAATATCTTTGGAATAAAATATTATAGGAAAAAATAAATGAACATCAGTCGAAAAAAGGGGGGAAAGAAATATTTAAAATATAATTTGAATTTGGCGGTCGGGTTTTACAGATGGCGCAAGTAACGTTGCACGAAAGCGTTAGTCAAGTGCAATGTTCAATGAAAACGGATTACATCGTATTACGTCCGTCAAGCCATAGTTTTTACGCGGTTATATTTGGTGAAGTCGTGCGCGACGAGTTATGCAACGTTCGGTGTAAAAAGTCTTGTCGATAGGGCACTCGGATATCGTGACACCTGACCTACTTAGACAAAGCGGCTGTTTCTCTTGGAGAGCCATAACTCGAGGAGCTTGGAAAACGCTAAGGATACACGTTCAACGGCCTATCAATTCGAGGATTTGAAATCCTTAGGGGAACCAGGAAACATCGAACTAATCTTTCGCAAATTGCGTCTTTTCATATCACGTTCGAAGTTCAGTGCCGTCGTTAGGGATCACCGGCGCCCGGATAAGTTTAACTACACTCGGTCTAATTAATTTCTCTCTCTCTCTCCCTCGTTTTGCTTTTTTATTCCCCTCTTGATCCCACACAAGTTATATATATATATATATTGTATATATATATATATATATATACACACACATGCATAGTAAAGTCTATCTAACAACTAATAATGCTTTTTAAATGGAATGAAAATTAGATGAAAAAGAAAAACTTTCGTTCTCGATTAATACTATATACAAGTAGTAAGCAGACCGAGTAAGCAAGAGAGACTATCCTCACGACACAGAATCGCACGAGCAACAAGGTAGGTAGTCGGTTTACGGTTTCTCCGTCTCTCTTTGTACTCTATATGCCGATGGTTTTCCCTTTCGTTACGCACTACCGTAACCATGTATTGCGGAACCGCGAGCAAATTGGCTAACCTATTGGCAAGAATAATTTTCTGAACGAATTCAAAGAAATTTGACTCGTGTACGATACCAACTGCAGAACGAATCCTTTTAAACAAGCATAGATCGATCACGCGAACGATTGGTAATCGATAGAAAGGGAAAGTAATAATACTTGGATTATTTGTAGTAATTGGTTGGATAAAAGCTAAAAGAAAGAGAGTTATAAAAGGAATTAAATGATAAAGGTAACGATGATGATAATGATGTTGTTGGTTGAAACTAAGTCGAGGCACTTGACGGCTGTTAAGAGCGCCCCTAAGATAAATCCGTTTAAAGGGTACGGGCCTGTAGGTCGGTCGCGCTGTCAGAAGAGCGCGACGGTGCGCCGGACGCTCGCTTGACTAAGGGAGTGCCCGTCCCGATGCAAAGTGTAAGTGAAGTGGCCTACAGACCTACATTTCTCTAACGTTCCATTTTTTCAAGTTGGCCGAACAGGAGGTTAAGAATTCGCGCGGGTCACCATTTTATACGGACGCGTGCGATGTCTCCGTTGTGTGATACGTCGATCGGCTCTCGATAGATAGATAAAGAGAGAGAGAGTGAGAGAAAGAGAGAGAGAGAGCGCGAACAAGAGAAAAAACAAAAAAAAGAAAGAGAGAGAGAGAGAGAGGACACGGTGTAGCAGTTTCTTCTTTCGCCGTGGTACGTTCTGTCGGTGCTGCCGGGCGGCGCGGGGACAATTCAAAGAAAGAACGAGAGAAGGAACTAGCGAGAGCGAGAGTGAGAGCGAGAGTGACGACAAGGAGCGCGCGCGTCATTCAACCAGAAAGAGAAAGAACGAGACACACACACGGGTCGGCGGTGAGACGTAGAGGAGAAAAGTCGTGCGCGCGCGGGCGCGCTGCAATAAAAGAAAGAGAGAGTGAGTGAGAGAGAGAGAGGGAGAGGGTTAGAGAGGGAATAAACCGGTGTGCGAGAGAGCGAAAAGAGAGAAATAGATGCGCGTGTAGGTGCTCTTTTGAGAGCGAGAGCGCGCGCGCGCGCGCTCCAACTAAAAAGTGGGAGAGAGAGAAAGAAAACGAACGAAAGAGCGAACGAGATAGAAATAAATAAAGAAACAGAAAGAGAGAGAAAGAGAGAAGGCAGAAAATAAAAGAAAAGAAAAGAAAAGAAAAGAGCAAGTGCTTGCGTGCGTGCGTCCAACGTGCGTACGTACGTGCGTATGTGCGTCCTCCGTGCGTGCGTGCGTGCGTACGGTGGTGGAGAAGGCGAAGAAGAAGAGAAAAAGAAGAAAAGAAGAAAAAGAAGAAGAAGAAGACGAAGAAGAAGGTGTCTTTGAAGGGGGAGGGTGCCTCGTTCGTTCGTTCGTTCGTTCGTTCCGTTCGTCTGTCCCGCCGTCCATCTGTCCGTTTGCCTGTCCGTCGTTCCCTCGTTCATAGGAATGCACGACGGTCGAATGGCTACAGGTTCAGGGGAAGGTAGTAGGGCCGCCGGAGGGGGGCCCGTACCACCTCTGGAAAACAATTCAACTGCGACAACTACCCTTACGGAATCGTCCACCTCCTCCCCACCCTCGGTTGCTCCCTCTTCTTCTTCCTCTACCTCATCTTCTAGCTCCTCCTCGTCCACTGCGAATACCCCTGCCGCGATCTTGACGGAGAATCACGCGAATGTTACGAGTAATTTGCCATTGACCACGGGATCCCAACAACCTCAACAAACTATTCATCAACAACAACAACAACAATCGCAACAAGAACAACAACAACAACAGCAAGATCAACAACAGCAGCAATCGTGTATCAGGCTCGATCTGCTCGACGATTTATCCGGCAATGATGCTTCAGGTACGATCACGCATTGATTCAGCACTCCACTTTAAATGCTCTCTTTTTTTTCTCTCAGTTTTTTTTTTCCTTTCTACTAGCTTTTCTTTTTCTTCTATTGCTTGTGCTTTTGTTCAACCCTTTTTCTTTATTCTATCTTTTCCATGCTCTGCTTTCGAATCTCTTGGAATCTCTACTTTTTTTTATCTACCTTTTTATTTACCTCTTCCCCTTTGTCATATTTCCCATCCCATCCCCTACTCTACCTTCCCCTGTCTTTTTCTTTCATCCCCTTTTTTTTCTTATATGGGTTTTCTCTATTGCACGTGCACCTTTCCTACCAAGAGGGAACGAAACGTAGCGATCATACAATGCACTTGATCGTTTTGTTTTCAAATGAATTGAGTGACGTGATATCTATTCCGTACCTACCTTTGAAATGAGAACAGGTGCCATATGAACGAGGAAATCTATGAGAATAGATCACCCTCCACCCTGTGAAACGGGGGAATAATCTACTTGTTTTTTATGATTTTCAGGAAAACACAAGTATTAGTAATTTTATACTTTTACTTATTAGCTTTACGTATTGTATATTTATGCACTATCTTTGTATAATGTTTAAAACTTAGGATATCATTTTCAAATATTTTCATCGAGGGAAACTAAAAGAACTGAAAATGTCTCATGAAAATTTGGATATAATAATAAAAAGTATACCTTGGTATGTCCACTGTAATAGGACGATTTCTTAAGGGTTGTTTGGTTGTATCAAAATTGTTAAAAAGTTTCAATACAAAATCAAAATACAATGGAGTATTTTGCAATGGTATGAAGATGTTATACTAATGGATTCGATGTAGGTGATTCGATGATAATGGAAATTATTTTTTGAAATAAAATTTCTACAAAAAATCGTACCTATTGTATATACATTTTCCAAAAATTAAAAATACTTTTTACAAAGTATTTTATATTTCGCGCCATTAAAATATTCGGATAGAATACTTCGCGAACGACGACGTTTGGCGTCGCGTCGATCGGTTAAGACGCAACAGGCGTTTTCAATTAAATTTCAAAGTGGAATTGCTTTCAGAGCATGATTCTACTATGGTTGTCCTCAATTTGGAAAGAAGCTTTGAAAGCGTGTCTCTTCGAGAAGAATGCTCATACACGTTTGTAACAACCCCCCAGAAATTCTGAGAAAATAACATTCCTTGCTTTTTATTTTGTTTCATAAAAGCAACGTGAACAACGTTCTTTAACTTATTCTTGTTCGTATCATCCCTCCTATTTCCTTTTTCTTCTTTTTGGAGAACACAATGATGCATAGTTAATTGGAAAAACATTTTGAATTTTATTTCTAACTTCGAAAAAACTTTACAGTCAATAGAAATGTTAGTTTCGTTCTATCACCTCTTCCAAAACGGAAAGACTAACATAGCAAGAAGGGGAGAGGATCATTCGGTCCCTAAATGTTTCCGAACAGAAACCCTCTATTCACATAAAAAATCTTTTCGTAAGCGTGCTGGCGCGTGCCAGACGAGAACCGTTTTCCACTAATATCCTTGAAGGACAAAGTTCCTTTCAGTCCCGTTCAAAGAAACTCCAACAATACGGATAGAGTCAACATGTACTTGATGCATCAAATAGGAACACTTGTTGAGTCCCTTTTTTCCAAAGTGTCGTAATTTTTCTTTTAGAATTGTTCGTTCTTTAAATATGTCATGTCCTGCGTAACTATTCAACAGCTACCCCCTGCTATTACCACCAACATAGAATTCAAGCTCTAAATTTGAAGCATTTGTATTCACATTTGATTTATTTCAAGTCTAGGATATTATAAATCTACTTTCACTTTGTCCGAACAGAATCTATTAGAATGATAATCATTGTATCGATCATTTTTCATAAATAAAATGAAAAATAGCTCCAATAGAATTTATTTAAACATCTGAAAAAAGTTTATTTATTTCTATTCCAATTCGTCCGTATTTCAATATCCTTTTTAACATCAAAATGTTAGAGTGCATATTTGTAATAGGGTGTATCTTATTTACGAGTGAAACTAGGACAAAATTGATGGTAGAAATAGTTGTCAAATATTTTATTCAATTTCTACTATTTGTTCTTCTATTATACGAGGATTCAAGTATCGTTCCGTCCTAACTCTCGCCAGGAGATTTTTTTTTATAAAGAATCTTTACAAGGAACTATTGTGAACATTTCGACGGACTGGTATCACGTGGATACTTTAAGGGACATCATAGAAAAAAAAAGAAGAAATAAAAAGACGACACGCGTTCATGATATATAGTACGAGCCTTCTTCTTTCTCCGGCTCTCAGTTGAGCATGATTACAAAGCATTTGCGTGGCTCTCTGTGTGTCTTTTATAAAGTACATACACTCCCACGCGACGTTAAGACGGTCGACGGGTCGTTTCTCGTCGACTGCGGTCGCTATTGAATAGCTTGACCCACTTTGATAAAGTCGCATTGGAATAACTCAATAACACCAAGCCCAGCCAACAACAATAATTATTATTCAATGTTCTCAGCACGCTGAACACTGGTGATATCGATGCACGTGCCAATTTATCAGACCATGAGCCTAGAAACTACATTTTCTTTATCGTTAACTACTATTAGTAACTACTATGCGAATTTTACATGTATTCTTTTTTATTATTAACGTTTCTTTGCTCACACAAGCTCGAGAATAGTTAATAATTCGTTAATAATAGAAAAGATCATGAATATGGATATAAAGGATGAAAAAAAAAAAGGGAAAGCGTTATTGATCATTAATTTAACGATTATATCATCGCAATCTCTGTTTTTTATTTGTATTTTATCGACTGCTCATGCTTCCCCTGCCCTCCCCCCTAGCCATTCTTTTTTTAATGATCTTTCTGGATCCTTTTCCGTGTTGCTAAGATCTCTCAATCGAAGTCGGCTAAAGTTTGCCAGATTCGCCGCGACATGGCGCTGATAATCAATCTTTCTTTCTTTCTTTCGTTGTACTTCAAACCTAATCTCGATTGGCGCGCGCTTTTGCGGCCGATTTAAATGTCTACTTGCTGTGTACTGTTTGAAAACTGCTAAAGTTAAATACATGGACGATTCTCTAACGACAACGACGTTCCTCGTACCAGTTATGATGAATTCGATTGGGTAATACAGGCGTAGAGTACCGAGGGACGAGAAGTGACGCCACGGGACACGGTCTGTGGTTTTTAATACGCGTCCTACTTTCCGCTATCTTTCCCGCAAAGAGCAGAGCGCGCGCAGAACCAACAGTAACAGCAACACCAGAGGAGACCAAAACCAACGACGAAGACGAAGCTAAAGACCAAACAGGAGAAAGAAAAAGAGAGAAAAAGAGAGTGGGGTTCCAGGGGGTTACAGTGCCTGGATTATACTCTCCACCTCCCACCCTCTTCTCTCTTTCTCTTTCTTTTCACATATACTTGCTCTTCTCTTTCTCGCAATAACGAGACACAAAGACAACGACGACGTAATGTGTTGGAGGAGTGTGACGTGATTGGCGCGTGTCGCCATCAGTGTGTTGTTGCTGGTGCAGAATGCCTATGAGCTTATTGCATGCATGTATATGTGTGTATTTAACTCTAAAGAGTTAAAGAGAGAGAGAGAAAGAGAGAGAGATAGAGCGCGTGTGCGCGCATGCGTACACGCGCTAAAAGAGACGCGAGATAACGACGACGTGGCGAGTAGCCACCACTACCACCACAACCATCGCCGTCACCGTGGTTAGAAGGACTGAAATTGAAAGTGCTCGTCCCACTGGCCCACTGACCTGATTACCCACTGACAATGGCACGAATCCCGTGCGCCGCGCAAACCTCTCCCCGTTGCTCCCTCCCTCTCTCTCTCCCTTCGTCCTCCTCATTCCTCTCCTTCTTACTATCGCGACGCAAGCGTCGTCTACGCGTCGTCGTTGTCTACTTGCATCTATTTCTCTTTTGCTACCCACCTAAGTTGTACTAGTGGTAGTAGTAGTATTCTCATAATATATAATTTTGATCTCTCGAAGATGGAACAGAGAGAAACTAGCCCAAAAAAAAGAAATAATGAAATAGAAGAGAAAGGGAAAGGGAGAAACTTACGTTACACTTTCGTTTTACTAACGTACACTTTCTCCAAACGGTAGATTTTTCTTTCGGCAAAAATTCTCTGACGCAACTATTTCGAAAGAGGTAGGGTAGTACTCACGGGTCAGACCCGACGTGTATGAGGAAAGAAAAGAAAATAAAAGAAAATGAAAAAGAAATAAAAGGCATCGAAGATTATTTAAACCAGGAGTGCCTTTAGGTTCGAAAGGTTTCTCTTTTAAAAGGTAAAAGAAATATATTATCTGGTAGTACGATATAACCGAGGATATCATTATACTTCAGTTCGAATTTAAATACATTGTGTTCTTCCCTTAGAAACAATGGTTCAGTCGCGTCAGTAAGATTGGTGTCCGTTCCAGTTTGGTCCCCTCAGGGGCCCTCTTTTCTCTCTTACTTTTCGTTTCTGGCTAACTCGTGATTTCGTGGTTGCTACTCGGCCGACCAGAGCCAAACAAACGACGACTACTTCACTCTCGCTTTCGTCGCCATGCTGAAAGTGCTTTCGGCTTATGGCTTTCGCAACATTTTTCCCAAGCCGATTGGTTTTGTCCAAGCGCGCGCTCTCTCACGTACACCTTTGATCGCTGTTACTGTTGGTTGTTGGTGGTTGTTACTTGGTATTGGTACTGGTATATTTCTCCTTTCCTCTTTCTCCTCTTGGAGAGTTTGCATTCGTGTTCCTTCGCTCGGCTGGCTTTGCTCTTTTCCCCAAGTGTGCGCGCGTGAACAAACCGAGGGGAGAGACTCTCGCGCCCGCCTACTTTCGCTAGTTTGCGTAAGAAACGTATACGTATTCGGTTAGCTAACGATTCTCCTCTGGCCCCAACACAAACAACACATCTTTCGTACCTTCTTATATCTTCTATGGACCGACCAATTTCGGTCATCTTTTCGGATCAGTCCATTTTTATTCTTTTTCATCATCATCATCTTCTTCTTCTTCTTATACTCCCCCGTACTTAACGTTCAACTCTTTTGTTATCTACAATGATCATTATGATTCATTATTATGATGATTTAGTAGAGACTAAATTATCTATTAAGATCTCACAAATCCTATACTTGCTTTTTAATTATCCTTTCAATTCGTTATGTAATAACTTACGCCAATGGTCGAAAGGTTAAGTCACACACAGTTATTCGTTATTAGATGCTACTAGCCCTCCTATTATTCGCACATTAAGTAACGCAAGTCAACGCGTTAGGTTACGCCATGTTAGGAGTCTAAAGTATCTCTCTTGAATGTTTTAAACGCGTTAGAATTTCAAATATATCAAATGGGCTTTAGTATATATTCTGGGTAAAATACGTAAACGGTTGAATCTTCATCTAGCAACTATTACTATTACTATTACTACTACTATTATTGCTGTTGCTGTTGCTGGCTGGCTGCTGCTACTTTGTGACGTAACTAACGCACATCCTTTACCCTGTACATACAATCGGGATATATTCTACATGACGAAACCATCGAAACTTTCTCGAGGGTGGAGGAGGAGTGGTGATGGTAAAACTTACTTGTGGCCCGATCTCCTCCTCCTCCTYCTACCTTCACCTCCACCTCCACAGTCCCCTCTTTTTCGACGAGTAATTTTCGGTCCTAACTTATACGTGCTCGTCGAAAGTGAAATCGAGAATGTTGATGCGCGCGCATAAGCGCGGAAACTTTCAAATTGTATTTAATGATGAATGAATTTGTATTTTATATTGATCTATTAAATATCATTGTTTTTTTTTTTTTTTTTTTATTTGGAATAATTAAATGTGGATCATTTGATATTGGATTTAATATTAAATCAAATAATTTTGTATATTAATTACAATTAGGATAGTCATTTTATTCGATTGATTTTTAAGGTTATTTTGAAAGAAAATATAAGAACGATATTATATTGTAGATAACAAATATTTATTCTTATTTATTATTTATTCATGTAAGAGATAATTAATTGAATTGTTGTTAAATTAATTTAGTTTTTGGTTTGTTTGCAATATCTTTTTCCGTATGCTCGACCGATTCTTCCCGTCTCGAAAATCGAAGGACAATTCATGATTGGTTATACGACCTCGTGTAATCGTCAGACATTTTCCGTATACGTTGCCATTGCATTGCGTTGATACTTTAAGTTTAAAAGAATGAAGTTAAGTAAAGTTAAGTTTGAGCCGCGTTTGATATCTGCTGTGTTGTATTGCGTTGCGTTGCGTTGCACGTACGTGCACGCTTAAAATACACCACGCACTATCACCCCATCCATTCCATTTCGATGGAGGTCACCCGGTAGCTTAAGTGGGTCTCGACCACTTGGTTAGTGTGTCATGGCATACACGTTACTGTATAAACTTAATTTCAATAGCAACGTTAATAAGACTCGAACGTGGCTGCTGAAGTAAAAGAAAAGGAAAAGGAAGAGAAAAGGGGAGGACAAAAAAAAATTATCAAAAAAAGAGTGGGAGGGGGGTAAGAAAAATAAATAAATAAATAAATGCATTGATATAATACCTCCATCTTTTTTTTTTTTTATCTTTCCAATTATTTTTATTCTTTTTTTTGTTTTAAACATTGATTGACGAGCGACACTCTGTATTCACCATTTAGCAAACAACATTTCGTGTTTATCCATTTATTTTTATATATATTTCTTTCTCTCTCTCTTTTATTTCATCACCTTGCAATGCTTATGCGTTATCGATCCGAGGGACGGAAAATTCTACCGTTAATCTTCCAGTCTCTCCTCCTCCTCCTCCTCTTCCTCCTCCTCCTTCTCCTTTTACTTTGCACTCTGAGATATCTTCTTCTTCTTCTTTCTTTTTATTCAAAGATGCAACCTAATTTCATGACCTAGGACACGAGAAAACTCGACAAACTTATCATATACACACATGCGTACCAACATACTCTCTCTCTCTCTCTCTCTCTTTTTATTTTTACATTACCCTTTTGATATTCATATATACATAAGTAAACGTAATTTGAATATTTAAACTTGACAAAATACAAATCGTAAGGTAATCAAAATTTATATTCGAAGTTTCTCTCTTTATGGCTTGCCATTCAAACAAAAACGAAAAAAAAAAAAAAATTAAAGAAGAATAATAATTAATTAATCAAGCATGGTAACAAGCAAAAAAACAAAACGAACAATGTGTAACCAAAACGAGGATTGAAAGTGTTAAGAAATCATTTTTTTCATTGAATACTTAAAGGGGGAAATAATAGAACAAAAGTGAAGAATACGGGATTTACGTTCTTAGGTGGGAAGAAACTGAAAGGGGAGGGAGGGAGAGGGAGAGCGGCGAGGGGAAGGGGTTATGAGCATGGACAAGTATGGGTATGGACAAAAGTGTTAGGTGGGACGGGGAGGTAAAAGCAATGAGAGAGAGAGAGAGAGAGAGACGTCGTATTACCATTGGATAAGAAATGTGTGTCTAGTTTAGTGGGCAAGTAGGTCGCAAGGGAAACCAACCTGAGTTACGCAACTCAGTTCCAGTGTTATACAACTATTGACTCACCGGATTAACAAGTAGGCTGGGTGAAAACGAAAGCTGAGCAGCACCAGCACCAGCAGCAACGTTGTCCGGGCTTATTTCTTTCTCTCTCTCTCTCTCTCTTTACTTTACTCCCCCTCCTAACCCCCACCCTATCATTACCCCTCACTTCTCTGTACCCTTTTCCTTTTCTTGTACGCGTACAATCTTTCTTTTTTTCTTACTCGATTCACTCTCACCTGTCCTGTCAGAATGTTGCGAATAGGGGAGGAAGAGGGGAAAGAGGGGATGATCAGGAGGTGGGGATGAAGAGGATGATTTTACGTGCAAATTATGTTTATTGTTAATTCATAAATGGCACATAAATGGCATCGATAGAAGATCATAATCGTCATCGTTGTAATAATTGATAGCAAGTTAAGTCGGTTAATCTGTTTTTTCTTTATTTTCTTTTTTTTCTTTTTTTTTCAAGTGCGTCCCCATTTACACCCCTATCCATTATTATTTCTTTCGTTCTATTAGGTTAAATTATATATTATTATTATTATTATATATAAAATAATAATATAAATATTATTATAATATATTTTTATATTAATTATAAATTTACACCTTTCTTTTACTATTGGGTTGGCAAGTAAATGATTGCGGATTTTGTCGATAGATGGACTTTTAACACGTTGTACGCCACGCTCATTTTCAAGGAAGTTCTCGTCAGGCCACAGGCGTTACTTTGTATTGAAAAAATAGTTGAACGTGTCAGTCACCGGTGACTGACGCGGCCTAAGCGAGAAATCTAATGTCAGTCACCGGTGACGGACGCGGCCTAAACGGAAAGTCTAATGTCAGTCACCGATGACTGACGTGGCGCTCAACGTGTTAAAATCAGCAATAACTTAGTTGCCAACTCAATACTTTGTTTTCGTTTCATTGTCGTTTAACAGTAAAACTTATGAGAGTGTGTGTGTGAGAGAGAGAGAGAGAGAGAGAGAGAGATAATAGGTGAGGGATTATCAGAAAAAAAGAAAAATCCAACTGTTTTATTGTACGCTCAAGTAGAGTAGTATCGGTTTGCGCGTAAAAAAGAAGTAGGCCACTCGACAACGACAACGACAACGACGACAACGACGACAACGACGACGATGACGACGATGACGACGAGGAGGCGAGCTTCTTTGGCAAAGAGGCGCTCGCGAGTTAAACGAAACGTGCAAATGGCGACGCACAAATCACCGAGAGAGTCTACTCCGATAGCTCGGAAATTTTCAACGCCAGAGAAACAGAGAAAGAAAGAAAAACAGAGAAAGAAAGGAAAGAGAGAGAGAGAGAGAGAGAGAGAGAGAGAATCTGACCCAGATAAAATGAAATTACGAAATCGCATGTACTACGAAGCACCGAAGCGTATCGAGAGAGAGAAAGAAAGAAAAAGATTCGCAAAGCAACCCCTTACGTTTAAAAAAAAAACACACACACACACACATACAAAATAAACCATCCAATAGAAAATTAAGAAAAAGAAAAAAAAAGAATACCGTTCCGCAATTGTCTATCTATTTATCTATCTATCTATCTATCTATCTATCTATCTATCTTTATCTACTTCTAACTCTGTTTTCATGTAGAAACGTTTAGAAATTCTTCCTTCGTTTTAAACGCGATCGAAGATATCTGACCCCCTTTTTAGGTGGAATCCGATGAAAAAGAAAAAAAGAACAGCGATTAGAAGGATAAAAAAAGAAAAAGAAAAGGAAGTAAGGAAGAAAGAATTAAAGAAAAGAAAAGAAAAGAAAAGAAAAGAAAGAAAAGAGGGTAAAATGAGGTTAAGAATGAAGAGCGGGAAAAAGAAAATAAGCTACCGCAACAGTTTTCTACTCCTAGGCGTATACCACCACCCCTAGCGATAAGTGGTGGTGGTGGGGGAGGGGTGGAGTAGTRTGTGGTGCGGACAGCGAATCAATAGCGGTGACATAGTTACCGAGTAAACCTGGCCCAGTTTTCAATACCGACCTCATTCTTCTTTTCTTTTTTCCTTTTCTTTCCCTTCAGACAATTTTTCCAAGAATTTTCTTTACCACCCTCTATCCCTTATCCCTTTCCTACCTTGAATAATCACCTGTACGTTAGTACAAACTTAAACAGAACGTCAATGATATTCTGGTATATTTGATAAGAAACGTTTTGTTGATAAATGACGTGTATTGTATTATGCTTTTTATATTTGAATCATTTTCAACAGTGACGTATTTAAAGGTAAATGCCTTAAAAAAAGTACGTGGGAGGTGTGTGTGTATGTGTATAGGACGATAAAGGGAAAGAAGACAGTTCGATATCGACGCAAATAGTTCTGTCGCAGTAGTAGCTAGCTAGTCGACCTTGGGGTCACTTATCAACCGACATGAAATGCAGCTGACGACGCAGCACGAGCACCACATACTACTACTAACCGTTATTACTACCCTACCTGTTTTGAATAATTTCGCGAATAATGATCTATGCTAAGCTATATCCAAAGTAGGGAGTGAGAAAGAAAAAAAACAGACAAGAAAATAACGTGTAGTATAATAATAATAATAATAATAATAATAATAGTAATAATAATAAATATAGTTAACACTTGGAATATCGAATTTATATTACAATGCGTGCCATTATCGTACCAAATGAAAGAGTCAACGTGGTTTGTTCAAGAAAAATGTTAAATTTTGGCTCTTCATCAAAAAATGCAGCATATCAATGACGTTGAAAGATTAATGATTCTTATGGGGGAAGGAGAAGATCATTTGTATGCCGTCATGATGATCGTGCGCCGGTGCAGATCATTGTGAGATCAAATGAAGAGCGTTCGTTCTGAAGAGAAACCTCACGCAGAGTGACGAGACGTGACGAGCCTTTTCACTCGTCAAACGACCGCCAGAGTGCCAAGCTCTCCAAGCTTCTTCTTCTTCTTCTTCTTCTTTCAATGAGAAATACCGACACCAACGATAACGACAACAGCAACAACAGCAGCAGCAGCACGCTTCTCTCTGCTAGGAACAGAGAAGTGTGTCAAGGGCAGAGAGCTAGCAGGGCACCGGTCCGTGACGAACCGAAACGAAACGAAACGAAACGAAAGAGAGAACCGAGAGTTTTACCTGCTCGATCCACGTACCTCCTGCTCGATCCACGTACCTCCTCCTCCTCTCGTCATCATCATCTCTCTCTCTCTCTCTCTCTCTCTCTCTCTCTCTCTCTCTCTCTCTCCTCTTTCTCCTCCTCATCTCTCGATTGCATTGCATATCTCCTTGCGCTACAAATACACTCGTAACGTACGTCTCGAGTATGTCAACGATCAAGGACAACAGACCCACCACTACCACCATCATCATATCATCACCACCACCACTACCACCATTACCGATTACCATTTCCATTACCAGTACCAATAATATTCTTCTCAACGTGTTTATTGCCGATGAAATCTCAAATGTACTTTACTTTCTTTTATTCACCACCCACCCATGAATATAATTTGTCTGTCTGTCTCTCTCTCTCTCTCTCTCTCTCTCTCTATCTCTCTCTTTCTTCAAAGTTTCTTTCCTTGTCTTCTTTATATACGCCGACATTTGAAAATCAGATTGAACCGCGCAACCTCCAACCCCGGCCAGGAATTTGGATCAAGGAGGGCTCTGCGCGTCGAGCGTGACGCCTTTATGGGTCTTACACACGAAACGCGTCTTGCGAACTCGCACGCGGTATACTCGTGGAACGTTTCATTTCTAAGTATATGTATTTGTGTACTTATATATATATATATCCTGACTTCGATCTACATATATATATGTATAAACCTTTTCGTATGCAAGCAAGAAGGAGCCTTCACGCAGTAGCGTAACGCTTTAGCGTGCAGAAACTGTATCGATTATGGGTCAGTTGAGATAGGTGAGCTAGCCGGAGATTAGCTTATAATAGACTTTTCTTCGTATAAACGCGCGAGGCCATATATGAAGTAGCTGCATAAGTTAGAAAGAGAAAGAAAGAAAGAAAGAAAGAAAGAAAAGAAAGAAAGAAAGAGAGACTGGACAAAGTGGGTTCTCCAACTCTGTAACTTTATATACATCTCTCGTAAAGTATCTATCTACTACTTCACATCATTGTTATCTATATAAATGTATAGACTACAACACATTAGCATAATATACTTTAACGAGGTTGGAAAGAGTATTATCATTCATGAGTTTTACTTAAATAGGTGACAAATTCTCGTTTGGGTGATATGCGATTTTTAGTTAACTTAAATTTAAAATCAAAAATTATTATTATTATTATTATTAATTGGTATTAGAAACTCGGAAGTTTATTGCTGCAAATATCAAATCCCGCCAGTGTTCACCGTACCTGAGCGCGACCCCTTCATTAGGGGTTTTATAAATATTATATATATTATTTAATTTATAAAATTTATAAATTTAATTTAACATGGAAGGGTTCAAGGATAAAGTAGAGTCCATCCTACCTTTGATAACAAAAAATAATAGCTACACGAATTAAGAACTACTTAAGAATACTATTAACAATTACAGTCTTATTAATTAACAAAAAAAGAAACGTAGAACAAATTAAAAATAATTAGTTATATCAACCTGTCTGTAATAATAATAATAATAATAACAATATTAATGAGATTTAAAAAAGTATGAGAGGAAAAGAGAGGAGGAATTGGGACGACAGTGATATGTGCGACACCAAACCTCTACTAAAGGCTAAGTTATGTTCTTAAGTTCTCATTTTTTTTTTCTTTCTTTCTTGTAGTTGTTACGACGAGTAATAACAACGCGAGTAAAAGATAGAAAGAAAGGAATACAATAAAAGAGAGAGAGAGAGAGAGAGAGAGTAACGTAGCTAACTAAACATGCTGGTTGTGACTGGCTGGCTGACTAGCTCTGGCAAGTTGGCAGCAACTTGACTGGTTGGTTGAGTTCATCGAAGCGAGACATCTTGTCTCGAGTAGTATTAGAGATATGTATGCATGTTACTCTACTCGCGTGCACACGTTCCGTGTTGGGCGCCATTCTTCGGCAAATCGTCCTACCAAAGGAAAGACACCTTACATTCTAACTTGGGGGGGTCTACTCTTCCGGTACAACATACAACACCTTGTTCCTTAAACTTATTCTAAACAGAAAGAAGAAGAACAAGGACGTGTACTTGTTTTTTCTTTTTGTTTTTTTTTTTCTTTTAAATGCCATCGATCTTTTTTCTTTTTTTTTTTTTTTTTTTATGAATCTTCACTTCAAGTTACGTCATCGTAATATTAATGAACATGATGATTGTTATTAAAAGATGTGATTACATGACATACAAAAAATATCCTATTAAGAACGATGACAATATAACAATAATAATAATAATAATAATAATAATAATAATAATAATAATAATAATAATAATAATAATGATAATGATACTTTCCCTTTTGTCGTTTTCTTTGTCAAAAATACGTCCGAGTGTATGTACGCCATGCGAATTAAGCGCATGACGGAATCAGGACAACGTGAACAGGCACGCCGAGCAAAGGTTTTGCACCCATATGCTTTTTTTTTCTCTCTCTCTCTCTTTACCCCCCTGTTAAGCGAGAACCAGAGTTGGTGTTGCTGGTGCCGGTGCTGTGGTGCTGGTGCTGGTGCTGGTGCTCGGCAGCAACGGAGCGGAACTTGCTATCTCGAGAAACTCTCGAAACTCGCGCGTTTATTATCGTACGTGTTCCTTGTATACACACATACACATACACACATATATGCATATTGATACGTATTTATATTTTTATAGGTGTGTGTGTGTGTGCGTGTATGCAAGCAAGCAAGCAAAAGAAAATCCTACTACTACCGCGGTGGCATCAATCATCGTATTGAAATATTTAAAACTGTGCCAATTTGGCAATAATTAAATAACACATACATTGTATTTATTTATTTATTTATTTATTTATTACTTACTCTTAATTTGATGATTGTAATCTTAGAATATCTCGGTTCTAATGCAAGAAGTAAAGAAGGGTGTATATTTATAAATATATTTATATTATAATAATATTTATATTATTATTTTATTTATATATATTTATAATTATATTTATATTATAATAATATATAATTTTTATTATTATATATTTATATTTATTTTTTTTTTAATTTTATATTACATATTATAATTTATATATTATTATATTATATTAATATATAATTTATATTATAATATTATTATTATAATAAATTTAAAAATATAAAAAAAGAAACATTAAACTTGAAAATTATGAAAGTATTTTTATTGGCACCTGTGGCCATCACCGTCTCCCTAAATCTCTGCAGCATCCATCACAACATGGGGGACGGTGACACACAACACCCACTTTAGGAATCACTGTTATAAACGATTAAATTCTTCCAAAAAATTCTACAACCAAAAACAAAGTCTTTAACATACTAGGAATAATTCTCTAGTAGATCGCATACTTCTTAGTATTTCGTGTAAGTTCGGCATTTAAGGCTACCTGTTATTTCGCAGCGTGTCAGCCTATTTATATCGGCCCAGATTCCGCTTTTACGCTGCGAGCCACAGGTACGCGCCCCGAGGAACGCCGCGATTCTCACGATAGGAACGCGATAAATTTATGGACGGCGATTAAACTTTGTGAAATACTCAACTAACTATTACACCCACCTTTTTTTTTTTTTTTTTTTTTTATCCTTTAGTATTACTCACTTCGTATTTCTAATGTTTCATTTTAATTTTAGAATAATAATCATCGTCGTYATCATCATCATCATCATGATACTCATAGTTAGAGTAACCCAATGTCTCGTGCAATTCACGAGACATCACGTGAGTTCATTTAGATTAATACAATTGAAATATTTATATACATACATACATGTGTGTATACATGTATATAGAATTGTTTTAAAAATAATCGTTCTATTTATTATAACATTTTCAAACACCAACACAAGTTGTTCATCTCTCTCTCTCTCTCGTTCTTTCTCTTTCACGTTCCTTCGTTCTTAAATTATAAAAAGTAAAAGTTCAAATATCAATCATGCTTCTCGATGCACGTCAACAAATTTGATATTTTTCCACGTCCTCGTCCATCCTTCGTGCATGGCCTAGTTGGCTTCGTGTAAAAAGGGCTCGGCTCTAAATCGGGAGCAGGTTTACATTGCCCATCTTTCAGTCTAAGTTTATCGACCGTACGATAATATATAACGGGGTCTATCGTGTCCAAAAAAAAAAAAAAATACAAAAATAATCAACAAAAAATAAGGAAAGAAAGGGATGGGAAAAGGGAAGGGGTTAATCGGTCTTCTTCTTCTTCTTCTTCTTCTTCTTCCCCGTTATTACGATTGACCCAAATAAGAAAAATAATGGATACACGGACACGGTATTTTGAGGGATGAGATAGAACTGTGGTGAGGTGGGGTGAAGTGGGGTGGGTTTTTTACTTGACAAAAATAAGCTTCGATTCTTTGAGTTATTTTTCTTTTTTCTTTTTTTTTTCCTTTTTTTCTCCCCAACGTTCCGCCGTGCGTTCTTTCGTTTTTTTCACTTGTACGTTGCTCTGGAAGCTCAGGACGGCACGAAGAGTGCAGCATGCAGCCAGGCATGCGGCGGGGGCTTTCGTGCGTGGAATAGGCTCAAGGCTACATCGGTGTAACGCCGACTAACTAACTACTCACGGCTTGCTGCTTGCTTTGCTTTTGCTTTTGCTTTGCTTGCTTGCAGCACTTATTCGTCAATTCGCAGCTTGCTACCTGCTTGCTTACCTATCCGAACTTTCAACTCGATGATCCCTTTCCTCCCTCCCTCCCCCCCCATCCTATTCAGGAATGAACCGATTTCACTCAACTTTCATCTCCCTTTCGTTTTCTAACTTTTTGTCTTCTTCCCTCTTTTTTTTTTTTTTCTTGTTCTGAACTAATTCAATTGATGATTTTTATAACTTTAATCCTGACTAATAAATCATCATCTTTGTCGAACCTTTTTGTTCACCTAACATTAATCTTGAAATGTGCTTGTAAAAAGAAATAATACATTTATACAAAAATGTATTATTATTGTACTATAGTTCCGAATAAAAGTCTCGATTTGCTGGAGAGAGAAGAATAAGGATAAAAAAAAAAAACAAAAAGGAAAAAAATAACAAGCAAGTTCCCTACGTAAGCGGAATTCCGGTCTAGTACACATACGAAGCGATGCGCCTTTGGCTTTTCCCCTTGTTGTGTTTCGCTTGCGCAAAATTGCGCTGAGTTTCGTAAAGGGACTTTAAAAACTTTGCGCGTGATGGTTCTTTTTTTTTTTTTTTCTTCCAGGGAAGAGAAAATATAATAAAATAAAGGAATATATAATTAAGATAGAAATAAAATTAAAATTATTAATAGAAGTCAAATCTTTGAATGACGAAATGCGAAAAGGATTTCGAAGAAAGTACGTGCTGCAACACTGTAATATTATTTTTAGTATCTTCAGTAAAGAAGAAGAAGAAGAGGAAGAAAAATAAGAAAAGGGTTGTGAGGTTTGATATCATTCGAAAGAATAAAAAATGGCGACGGTAATGTAGAGGGCGCCATGAGCGAATGACGCCGGGTACAAACTACGACTTGATGGTCGCCGCGACGCCGGTGATCGTGTGTGAGGGGCTTTGAGAAAGGGTAGAGGAGGGAAGGCTGAGGTTTAGCAGGGGTTGGGGTGGGGATTGGGGATCCGTGCTAAAGCGAATGGAGTCGACGAGCAGCACAGAGAGGGTGGGGGAGAGAGGGAGAGTGCGCGAAGTGCGGTCAAGTGTACTGGGTAACTGGGTCAACGAGAAAACTGAGAGACTTTACTCCAGCGCGAGTGAGCGCACACAACAACCAACCAACGTCGTGCACCTTCCTCCTTCTATTCGTACATACAACACACAACAACTATATCCCTTTAATCCCTACTCGAAAGCTTTCAACACATTCGTCGATGACCACCACCCTATCTTCTGTTAGAATCGTCTCAACAACCGAAGTAATTCAATTTAAACGATATCTTATAATTGGAATCTTGCGGTTATTGATAAGGGATCATATTAATTAATGGATTATAGGTCTGGGGAATGTTAATTGACGTTGTAGACTAATTTATCATTGATAATAATGACTTGTTGTTGAGTAATTTTCCAAGTTCATATTTTTAGATCAGCGTTAATATTTCGAGTATATATGTTAAGAAAAATAAAGAAAAGAGTATGATGATGGTTGGAAAGTACTTAGGCAGCTTGTCTGGTAAAAATGAAAGAGTGCTGTGCTCGAGCTCGTAACTTCCTAACGTATATCGTAAAGTCAGTCAGTCAGTGAGAAAGAGAGAGAGAGAAAGAAATCAGGTCACTTATATCAAACTGACCTACATATCGTTATCATCGGCGTTATCACCTTTGATAAAGCGTTTATTAATCATACGATTAAACCGACGAAAGTTTCAGGGACGTCATAATAGTTGTTCCCTCTTTTTATTTGTCTTTCTTTGTATTTGTTTTTACCATACATCCCCTTATGCTATAGGACAATCTTAATTCTCGTCATCGTCGTCTTTGTCGTCGTTCTTGCTCCCTTATTAGGTGTCACGTATATTACACCTTTCTTTCGCATCAACGATGAAGAGACAAGCAGCCTATCGTTATTGGTTACAATAATGATCGATGCCTGTTCTCATCGTCGTCATCATCATCGTCGTCGTCGTCGTCATCATCATCATAGGATGAGCTATAAACGAACCAACAACAACAACTACGCGACTGACCTCATCCTGACCATCGTCTTTTATACACCAACAGCACTTTGAACTCTTCAACTTGACCTGAATCCAATCCCTAGGCTAGTCTTTCTTCATTATGATACTCCTCCTGTCCTACTACTACAACTACAACTACTACTGATAGTTATATTGATGTTACTTGTTTCCGTTGTTATTAATGTTTCCTCTTATTCATCATATATTTTCCCTACTAAATATCATCGTCACCCAAAATTGTTAGAGGGTGATGATTACTATTGCGATCGTTTTCACGCAAGTGACCCAGAAAATGTTACATATTATTAGATCGTAAATCTTGTTAAACGAGTGGGATGGACGGACACATGGACGGACAGCAACCGTGTGCTGGACAGCATGGTCTAGCGTAATTTCATTATTTCATCAAACGGCCAAGTTCGTGTACATCATCATCATCATCCTACGATGTAACACACATACATACATACATACATACATAAATATTGACCAAGAAAAGATAGCAAATAAAGGAAAGTGAGAAGAAGGAATAAATAGAGAAAGGGCCCCCCTAGTATATATGTGTGAATGTGTGTGTCTATGTTTCATGATAGAATAAGAAAGAGATGGAAAAAAAAAGTCTCTCAAGTGTTACACGAGTCACGCTTACAGCAACAACTGGAGAGACCAGCTCACGTTCGTATCTCCATCTCGTAATCGCTTAACGTAACGGGCGTAACTAGTACCATTGCTAATGAAAGCTGCCGGTGGAAAGTAAAAGCGGATGAGCCACTTTCCGCGCGTGACGTGTGTTGTGTCGGCCAGGCAGGCAAGCAGGCAGACCTCACAACCGGCTTTAAAAGTAAAAAGAAAGAGAAAGATATATATATATGTATGTATGTAACCAATACACGTGCTTTTGATACGTGTAGATGTGTAGGTCTTTCTCTTACTCTTACTCTTACTTTTACTCTTACTCTTACTCTTACTTTAGGAAGAAATTCACATGTAACAGTGAAAGACTTTCACTGTCGAATCACCTCAACCGTATGGTGTAACAACTGTAACAGTTTATATATATATATATATATATATATATATATATATAATATAATACTAAATATATAATAATAAATTTTTATTATGTTGATAGGTTATTAAAAATATAATATTTAATAATATATTAAATTAAATTAATTAGGTTATTAAAAATATAATATTTAATAGTATATTAAATTATGTTGTTCAAAAAATTGTATTATTATTAAATAATAATTTTATTTTAATTTAATAAAATTATATTAAATTAATTAAATTAAAAAAAAAATAATAATTAAATTAATAAATAATATTTACAATAAATAATAATAATAATAATAATTAAATATATAATATAAATAAATAAATATATATATATATATATATATATATTATAAAAAAATATTTTCAAATTAAAATGACATCGATTATTATTCAAAATTAAATTTTCAAAAAAGTTCGATGAGCTACGAAGAAATTCGTCAATGATCAATGAACATTGGACGGAACTTTTCGTAGGCTCCTCGTGCATTGGACGAATTTCTTCGTAGCTCTCGTAATTTCTCGTAAATTGAAACAATTTTTTTTCATACATTCGTGCATTGACTGAATTTTTCTAAAGACTCGTGCATTGATTAAATTTTTGTTAATACACTCGTGCATTGATTGAATTTTTCTTAGACTCGTACATTGAAATAGAAGAAATAAATGCATACTGTCTCACTCTTTTTTCTTTTTAATCTTTTTTTATCTTTCTGCACCGGAATTATTTCTATCATAAATTAGCATTTATTACCCAAGCAGCCAACGATTATTATTATTGGCCTTACCTGTCGAAGACACACACACGTCTTAGCTGATTTGCTTTCCGACCTTGAGTTCCATCCCGTTTAATATGAGATACCGAACGAAGGAAGCTTTACTTTTCTTTCAACCTTGATAATCTTCAGAAGATTGTTCAGTTTTGAATAAAACAAACAAATTGAAGAGAAAATAAAATTTAATCGATCGATCGATTGATTGATCGATTGATTGATTGATACAAACAAATTTTTACTCTTCACATTTGTCAAATTATTTTTCATTATTTTTATAATCGGATATCTGAAAAAAAACATTGTTGTTGTTGTTGTTGTTGTTGTTTTTTTTTTATTTTTTTTTTTTTTTTTATTATTAAAGACGTTGTAAATTTTGTTCGTAACGAGATAAATACAGAAAGAAATATATTCGATAAAGTTTGGTAGTTAATTCTTCAATGATGTTTAATTATTGGCTTTGGTGGTTATCTAAATGGTTACCGAAATTTCATCCATTAAAATGTATGTATTTTGAAATTGTTATTACTTCTATTACGTGTTTGTATTATGATTTAACGAATTTTAACGAAATAATCGAAAATACAATGAAACTTTATACGAATTAATAATAATAATAATAATAATCATCATAATCATAATCATAATAATAATTGTACAAATGTATTCTGTTTATAAACAAGCATTAAATTTTGAATTTCAAAGTAAAACGATTTAGAAGAAATTCGTTATTATATCAATATTTGTCAATTTACGAGTTATTCATTTGAAACGTTTAATTATTTAAGAAATATTTTTCAATTTATATTATACAATATTATTATTATTATTATTATTATTATTGTTATTGTTATTAATTAAATATTAAAAGTATATTATTTTAATTAATATAGAAATTTTAGTTAATAAT
>NW_015148988.1:1236711-1247218 GCF_001465965.1 Polistes dominula | reverse complement strand
TTTTTTTTTTTTTTTATTATTATTATTATTAAAGTTTTCGTCAATTCGATACGTTCGAAGAAGAAAGAGAATGAATGAATGAATGATCCTAGGCACACGAGCAGCCTTTACAGTAAAATAGAAATACCACCCATGATGAAATGATGAATTTCTGACATCAATATACGATACCTTTACAGTATTTTTCAATATTTACAATTGTCATTATTTACGAGTCTTCATTTCGTTCAATGAAAATGTCTCTCTCTCTCTCTCTCTCTCTCTCTCTCTCTCTCTCTCTCTCTCTCTCTTTCTTGTAAGACATCTTACGCAGAGAGAAAAAAAAAAGAGAATAAAAATTTTCTCTCGTTCGAATAATAAAAAGAGACTTGTTTTTTTTTTTTTTTATGTATTTATTTAATTCTTTTGAATTGTCAAGAAAAAAAAAAAGAAAAAAAGAAGCAAACTTATGACGTGAAAGGAGATGATATATAAAAAAAAAAAAAATAATAAAAATAAAAATAAAATAAAAAAAAAAGCTATTATTCACGTAAATTTAAGGCACATCTTCCTTACACATTTTTTGTTCATTCAGTTATACATATTTTTTCTCTTCTTATTCTTCTTCCCTTTTTCAACGTACCACCCTGGAGATTTTCTCTTTTTCCTTTTCCTTTTATTTGTTTTTTTTCCTTTCCATAAAATATTTCTAAAAATGCATACCCCATGGAGATTGACGAATGATGGAAAATGTAAAATATTGGATGCATTATAATCGTATACTTAACAACTGCATCATCGTCTAGTCAAACATTTTAATACTTGACTCTTGTATATAATATGATACAGCATCCACATCTGTAGAATAATCTTTCTCACTCACTCTTTTTACAATTATATATATATATGTATATGTATATATGTATGCATATATATATATAGGGATATCATCACCATCATCATCATCATTATTATCATCATCATCATAGTAGTTGTCGTCGTCTTCGTTATAGGTAACACATACATATATATATAATAAGATACATACATGCATAATACACGACGTATTGCAACGAAGTAGAATATGTAACGCAGAAAGATACACACATACACATATATATATACATCGATGAAACTCGCGATGTGGGTATCTGTGTCAAGGACGCGCGAACTGACCTGTAAAACGGCACTTTACGTTTTCTGGATGGTACTGTCCTACATGTTTTTCTCTTTTCTGATTCAATCTCTCTCTCTCTCTCTCTCTCTCTCTTTTTCTCTCTCTTTTTTTTTATTTTTTTTTTATTTTTTTTTTTTTTCACTGATACCACACCTCCTTCACCTCCCCCTTTGTAAGTAGTCCCTCGCTACTCTTTTTCTACTACAGTTTTATTTAAAAGTCAGTTATATTTTTACCTGTGACGTATGCTATGAGAGTTTCGAAAACTCTTAATAGGTTTCTTAACGTAACACGAAATATATTATACAGTTTTATTTTGTTTACATTTAATATTAGTAGGTTTCTTTTTTTTTCTTTTTTTTTTTTTTTTAATTTTTTTTTTCTGTCCCTTTTTCTTCTTCTTCTTCTTCTTCTTCTTATTTGTAGAAATGATGGTTTCTTTCTTTCTATATCTATATCTATGATATTGTTATGTTGTATTTATATTTTGTAATATTGTAAAAATATAAATTAATTATAATATAAATAATATAAAGTAAATTATATTATTTCATTTTATTTTATTTTATATTATATTATATTATATTATGTTAAATTGTAATATAATAACTTTCATTTTTACATTTTAACGCAATAGTTTCTCAATTGACTAATATTATATTAAAATATAATATAATAATATAATTTATAATTCTCTCTCTTTCTATATTTATATCTGTCATATTATAATATTATATTTATATTGTATAATATATTATATATTTATAATATATTATATAATTTAATAATATACATTCCAAATTATATATTATATTATTGTTGTTATATATCTATCAAAGTGTTAGGGAAAAATAAATATGATAATGATTTGAAGGTTAGATTGTTGTATGATTAATGCCAAGAAAAAAATAGTTTTATCTTAAAATAAAAATTCTGTTTAATCCTTAATTTGGTAGAAACTAGGAATGGTGTTATTACAATTATTATACAGTTCTCCCCTTACATATCGTTACCATTTCATTTTCAAATTTTAACGCAATAGTTTCTCAATTGACTAACATTATAAGAGAAATACCTTTGACTATGAAATCATTAGACTATTATGTTTATAGAATAAAGTAAGAAATAAAATTTGCAAGACTTTTGAAATATTTAAGTATAATATACTCTCGTTAATACGAAAATCTATACCTATATCTATATCTATATATATATATTATTATTATTATTATTATTATAATATATATATTATACATATACAAACATTATTTATATATATATATATCACAGCAACACAGAAAGTACGTGTAATCGTACAATGAGTTAGATTTTACTTTTAGTTTCGAAAATGGGATTACAGAGTGGGGTAGGCCTTGGCACACTTCACACAGCGAGACGCGCTGTTGGAAGAGAGAAAGAGGGGGTGGGGGTGGGGGTGAGCAACGAAGACGACGATGACGACGGGAGGGTGGCGTGTGGTGATGGCAACAGGGTGGGGGCAGGCAAGGGGAGGATCGTCGAGTATTACGGGGGTAAGGGGGAGACCACGGCTTTTATACTTTAACGTTGAATATTACAAGTTATAGATATTACACCTATGTACCTCTCGAAAAAATAAAATAAAATAAAAAGGAATGAGGGAAATGATGCTTTTACGATTTAACAGAATTTGTTCAGGGAGGGTTGAAAATGAGGATACTTTTTTTAAGGGATGATAAAAATTTGTTTAGGAATGAAATGTTATTTTATAGTTGGTTAAGTAATAAACAAGATGGTGGAAAGATATGTGTTAAAGTTGGTAGGATGAGAATAGGTAAAATACTAATCGACCCAGAAATAGAGTAATTCCGATAATGTTCGCATAATTTCTGTCCATACGGGCAAGAAGTGTTCGTTGGTAGTTTTACGAGCTCATGCTGTTCATGTCATGTATATATCGGACATACTTGTATATATATATATGTATATATGTCGTTATCGCGAGTTTCTGCGAGCGTATCATCGTTGTCGGCCAGTAGCGCGGAATACCGGCGTCTATCGCTTATGTGTGTTGTTAAAAAAAAGAAAAATATATATAACTGGCCAAAGTATGGATCGAACAACGCGGGACTTTGTGTCTTTGATTTTTTTTATTGATCGTTATTCGTCATACTTCTTAGACCAGAAGAAAAAGTAGTAATAGTAGTAGTAGTAGTAGTAGTAGTAGGACTTATTGGAGTGTACATTTTCGAATAATCGTCGTATTTGTTGTTTCAAATGGGTGAGAAAGATATACAAGAATTGAATAAATCAATCGTTCTTTAGCTTAGCTTTTATTCTCGATCAATTCGATTGAGATTCTGTTTTCTGAAAGGCAACGATATAAAATACGACAACGCGACGACGAAGAGCCTTCGTCGTCGATGCTTTGCGTTTCTGGGTCATGGCTTTCACTTTCTTTCGTTCCTTCTTCCGTCGTCGTCGTCCCTTTCGTACGTTCCGATCGTATTCTCCTTTCGTTTTCGTCTCGAAACCCCTCCCCCACGTTGGTGGGCTCGTTCACAATCAGTAAGCAGCGCCACTACCGCCACCGCCAATCGGTCGCCATTTTTTCGCCGGTGCTTTTTTACCTGCGCTAAATATCCATCGTCTTGTAAGAAGAAACCCACGGTCAAAAATAAAATCCCCAGTCCAGGTATTTTGTATTCTTTCGCGTTCTGCTCTCTGAACAAAGGATTCCAACCATTACTGTTGATTACTCTTATTTTCATTCTTTCGATTAATCGATCGATAAGGATTCATTTATTTCAGATACTTCTCTAAAAACAAATAACAATTCTATATCGATCTTAATCTATTTTCTGATAAACTCTCGAGACTTCTACGTTCTTTAACGAAAACACATTTCTAGTGTGTATTCGGACACGCGACCAACAAACAACAGGGATGACGACACGCACTTGCGCGTGCATTCATGGATGACGAGTAATAAATAGGTGTACATGTGTATACATTGCGTGCAGTATTATGCGGCATAAGAGGAACGACGATCCCAACTTAATCGAAATAAATAAAGGGATAGAAGAAGACAAAATGGCTAAATTGCAAGAACCATCTTGGAAGGGTTGAAAAGGAAGAAACGAAGAAAGCAAGGAAGGAAGGAAAGAAGGAAGGAAGGAAGGGCGAGAAAGGAGGGCGGCATGGCACACTAATTGCGAGGAGGAGAGAGAGAGAAACGCGTGTCCACATACAAATAAAGAAAGAGAGAAAGAGAGAGATAGAGAAATAGCAACGCAACGAGAGAGTTGATGTAGTATGCGCGAGTTAGATGCGATGGTGGGCGTCAGTGACGGCGTGCGTGTGCTTGCTTACGGCATGTATACGTGAGCGAGAGCGCCGCAGAGAGGGAATATAGTGCTGAGAGGGTCCGAGGGGGAGGGAATGAGGTGGATGAAGAGGAGAGGAGAGGAGAGGAGAAACGAGAGGGAGAGCGAGTGAGCAAGCAGGCGAGCAAGCGAGCGAGCGAGCGAACGAGTCGCGGCTGCGTCATGTTCTTAGCGAACTGGGTCAGTGGGTCTCCCCACCTCCTTTGCCTCGTACATCTACCACGTATACGCACACACTGAGAGCCACTGGCTCTGTCGGGGAGTGCCAACGGCGTTGCTGTTGACCCAGCCCCGGCCCGTTGTCTCGCAACCTACCACGCGCGCCTTGCTTCGAGCCCGTTTACACACTCGTCGTCCCTTACTTCTCTCTCTCTCTCTTTCTCTCTTTACTACATGCTTTGCTTTTGCTTTTTTCATTCCCGACTCTATCTTTACTGTCTCTTTAAAGCTTGTTCTCTTGCGCTTGATCTCTCTCTCCATTCCTACCTCTTTTGTTTTATTTTGCCCAAAAAAATAAGCATACCCTTCTTCTTCTTTGAGTAGTTTTTKGATTGGTATTATTCCTTTCTACAAATTCGTGGCTTATTTATAAAAAATTATGTCTATCCTTCAATGCCACGCATATTTAAAGGTTTCCAAACACGCCATTAGGATATAATGATCATGAATGCAAAAGAATTACTTCAAAAAATGATCGGGTAACGTGTCTGTCTGTATGTCTTTACTGCTGCTGTATAATTTTGTACGTATACGTTTTGGGTGGTGATATACGTGTCGGAAGGTATCAAATAATAGTAGTAATAGTAGTATCAGTAATAGTAGTAATAGTAATAGTAGTAATAGTAGTAATAGTAATAGTAGTAGTAGTAGTAGTAGTAGTAGTAGTGTAATAGCAAAAAGGAGATAAAGAAAAAGAGACGCAAGGGCGCAGAGCGAAAAGGGGCAAGAGCGAGCGAACCGGTAGGTTAGAGAGTGGACAATTCTTTTGCCGCCGATATAGACCTGGTTCCGTAAGTAGGTCATCCCCTCTTGTGGAATGGCTAAGCTAAGCGGTGGTGGTGTTCCTCCCCCTTCGATCGCACCAATCCTCCGTCCTTCCTTCCCCGTTGTCTCGCCCACCGTTGTCTCCTCCCACCACTGGCAGCATTAACAGCAACAGCAGCAGCAGCACCGGGCCAGTACTACGAGTACTGAGGTACCACCATTCCGACACAGCGGCGGCAGCAGCAGCAGTTAAAAAGTAGTGGTGGTGGTGATGGAGGTGGAGAAGGTAGGATGGTGATGGTAAATGGAGGAGGTGGTGGTGGTGATGGTGGTGGTGGCGGGCACCTGGCCGCGCGCGCGGTGGCATGCGCTGCTGCTGCTGCTGAATCACTTTCACTTATGCCGTGCGCTGTGTTGGATATACGACGACGTGCCTCCCTTCTTTCCTTCTACTCCTCCTCACCATTACTCCCTCCTCCTTCACTCCTCTCCCAGCCCCTTCTCTCTCTCTCTCTTGTTCTCTTGCTATCTCTCTGTCTTTCTTTCTTTCTGTTCTCTCTGTCCCTGTCTACTACTATTCGGCTCGATGTATTCTCCGTCTTGCTCGTTCGTATTCGCTCACCGTCCCGCTCGTCGGTAAAGGGACACGCGCGCGTTCTCTTCTCTGTACCTACCGAAACGCCAAAGGAGTCTGACATACACATAGTGCGCGACCCGTTACTACTGTGTGTAAAGAGTCATCCGTCCATTCCATTGCGCGCGCGTACCTAAATTAAATAAGTGTGTGCTGCTCCCTGTTCTACCTTATTATTCTTTTACACCTTCGATAGGTAATTCTCCCGTTCTCCATCCTTCATATCCTTCTGTATCATCATCCTCCTCCTCCTCCGCCTACTCATTCTCCAGCACCATCCTATATTTTTGTTTGTGGTGTCACACCAGCCACAAACATTATCATTCGGGGAAACTCCTATCCTTATCAGTGGCTATACACAAAAAGCAGAGGGTAAGAGAGAGACTGAGAGAGAGAGAAAGAGGGAGAGAAAGAGAAAAAGAGAGAAATACATCGCGAGTGCGATAATCGTGTCCGCTCCTTGTCGCGTTGGCCAACGATATATACGTGACGCGTATACCGGCACTGTGCAGTGCGGTGCGGTACGGTACGGCGCGGTACGGTGCGGTGCTGCGGCCCGGCACTCTCCCCGCACTTAGACGGTTCTCTCTCTCTCTCTCTCTCTCTGTTTTTCTTTCTCTTCTCTTCTCTTCTCTTTTACTCTCCTCTCTCTCTCTCTCTCTCTCTGTTTCTCTCTCTCTCTCTTTCTCTCTTTCTTGACTCTACTCGTGTATGTCTTCTACCTACTCTACTGTACCTACCTACCTACTCTGGTGTCGACGACGGTAGGGCGACGGCAACGGTGGCAGTAGTAAAGAAGGGAAGGGAGGGGTGGGGAGGGGAGAGCAAGCCCTTCGGGAAAGCAACGAGGCGAGAAGACAACTCTAGTCGCACGCAGATAGCCGAACTGAAAAGTCGTACGCGTCCGGTACACTCGGATCCTTCCTTCCTTCTTTTTCGCCTACCGCGCCTTTTCTTATATTCTTTTACTTACATATAAATACCTTTTTCAAGTTTTTATTTTTATTTTAAATCTATTATTTCTCTTTTATTCATTCTGTCTCTCTTATATCGTGTGTTTTATTCAGTTTGATCGTTTAATCTGTGTCTCGCGCAAATGTTTATCAATTCATCCCCGTAAACGAGTGCCGCAAAAGTTTGATTTCTGAAATACTGTTTAAAACTATTTCGGTAGAATTGGGGTGATAATTACTAATAGTAATTGCTATTAGTTTGAGTACTTTTTTCTTTGAAACAAAGTTTCTCCAGTAGTGATAAGGGGTGCAAAAAAATTGTACTATTGCTCGAAACGCACACACGTGCCGCGATACCGACGACCGCCACCTCCCTTTCTTCTTACCTCATCTTCGATACGCGCGCGTTCCTCGCACGAGATATATCTCTATTGGATTACAGTGAGAAGACGGAGAAAGAAAACAAATATTTAGAGAAAACAGAATATATATATATATAGATATTATCGAAAGCATACAAAAAAAGAACGAAGGAAAATTATATATATATATATATTTTTTTTGGTGGTGCTCTCTACGTGCTGCTAGTGGGTAGCATTGRATGTTTGGTGGTGGTGGTGGTAGTAGTTTGTTTTGGGTGTACTTTCCCCGTTCCTCATAATCAACGGGAAAAATAAATATCTTTGATAGTGTGATATATATAGTGCTCTGGTGCTTCCTTTCGTTTTTTTGTGCTGCTACACGCTACCTGGTTGGTGTTCATTTAAAAAGCTACGAAGAGATTCATTCTAACTCGTCGTGGTTGATTGTTCTCTGGTCATCGTTACATTATATTACAACTACGGCGATGTTTCGGACGTAGTTCAGTCTTTTTGTTGAAACAAACTCTCACACGATGCCCGATGATTTTTTGAGTGAAGCTGTGCCGCGCAAAAATAACGTGACTACTCGGTGATTGATAATTATCGACTTGATCGTCGTTAGAAAAAGAAAAAAAAAGGAAAGAAAGAGAACAAGGGGGGGACCAAGTGTATTTCTTTTTTTCTTTGATATCCGCAAACCCTGTTGTCGTCATCATCGTCGTTACACCACCGTCATTGTCGTCAATCATCAACTTTATCGTCCTGTTTGAAGAATTGCGAATAAAACGTTCACGAGCATCGTTCACCTCCCCTAACTTTGACCGTTTTTCCTAAAGATCACGGTCACCTCCTATATCTTACCTATATGCGCCGATACGCGAAAACATTATTCCGTGAGGTCCTTGCGCAAGGGTGATATGTTATTGGAGATGGATCAACATCCGGGTTTGATGTCCCTGAATATGTCACCGTTCCATCTAAGTCCTCAGGGCAGTCCCCCAAGTGCGACTAGCGCTGGCCAACCGCAACAGCAACAGCAACAACAACCTCAGCCGCAAGCTCAATACAGTTCCTCGCCTTATGGAAATTGCGTTCAGAGTCCACCATCTACGATGTGTCATCACCATCAACAGCAGCAACAACAGCAACATCAACAGCAGCAACAACATCAGCAACAACATCAGCAACAACATCAGCAACATCATCAACAACAACAGCAGCAACAACAACAACAACAAGCGCAGTCGCATTCGCAACAACAATCGCAACAATTGCAATCAAGTCATAGTCAAGCGCAATCTCAAGGTGGTGGTGGCATCTCCGGATTTGATGCAGCTTACTTTTATGGGACCGCTCTCGAGGAGCGATGTCCAATGTGCGGTGATAAGATGGCGGGATATCAATACGGTGTTCTCACTTGTGAATCCTGCAAGGGTTTTTTTAAACGCAATAATTCGCCGTGCAATAGCAAGAAGGTTTACGCTTGTCTGTTCTCGCCGACAGGGGGTGGAGGAGGAGGTGGCGGGGGAGGAGGAGGTGGCGGTGGTGGTGGTGGTGGGAACGGGAACGGGAACGGGAGTGGCGGTAGCGGGGGTGGTGGCGGTGGCGCGATCGGGGTCGGGGTCGGGGTCGGTAACGGTGGCGGTGGCGGTGGTGGTGGCGTTGGTGGCGTTGGCGGCACGTCATCCGCCCTTGAGAGTGGGCTTTGCGGCAACAAGAAGGTATACACGTGTCTGTTCTCGCCAACAGGGACTGGTGGAAGTAGCAACGGAGCTGGACCTGGGGGCAACGGCAATACCAACGGTAATACTACCACTACCAACAACAACAACAACACCAACAGCAGCAACAACAATAACAACAACGTGCCAAGTGCCGGTAGCTCGTCCGTTCTCGAAGGTAGTGCCGGTGGTGGTAGTGGTAGTGGTGGTAGTAGTGGTGCCGGTGCCGGTGGAGGAACCAGTGGTTACGGTGTTAGTACCGCAAACTCGGCTAGCAGTGCTGGTGGAGGCAACGGTCCCGGCAGTACTGGACCTGGACCCACTGGCAGCAACGCGACTACTGGGACCTCGGCTAGTAGCGGCAACGTTGCTGCCGTTCACGCCGGTACCCTCTGTCATCCCAGCTTGGCCCAGGTCGGGGTCGGAATCGTGACTGGCTCCCTACCATGCCCCTCTGATTTTCCCGACACCAAGGACATCGTTATCGAGGAACTCTGCCCGGTCTGTGGCGATAAGGTCTCTGGATATCACTACGGATTACTCACGTGTGAATCTTGCAAGGGTTTCTTCAAACGCACCGTCCAAAACAAGAAAGTCTATACGTGCGTCGCCGAAAGATCCTGTCACATTGACAAAACCCAGAGGAAGCGGTGTCCCTACTGTCGCTTCCAAAAGTGTATCGAAGTCGGCATGAAGCTTGAGGGTGAGTTTCGTTTTCAGGACCGTTCTTCTTCTATTACATTCAAGAGAAAGTTCGTTGTTATCTTTTCTATTTCTTCATTTCTTTAAACCAACACGCGTTCTTTTACTTATTATAAGTATTTGCTATATGTCAACTTATGTCATATTTTTGTTCTTCTCTTACATACGTCAATTGGATTGATTTGATTTTTTTTTTTGAGTCAAGTTTCGACGAACTTTCTCTTTTACTTAAATCTTACAATTTACGTTCGTCGCGTTGCACAGAGAACAGAAAAAAATAACAATGATGATGAGGGCGTATAGATTAGGGTCGTACTCTAACTTTTGCGGATGCTCTAACGAAATAAATATAACGTCACTCGTATACGAGACATATTACGAAAATTCCGAAGGAGAGAAAAAGAAAAAAGAAAATAACGCGTTGCAAATGTGGGTGGTTGTGGTTGTTGGTAGTTGACAGAATAGTGGCGCGAAAAGAAGATATTGCACAATTGTGTACGGCAGATATAAAAAAAAAAAACGCGCGTATTGCTTTGCTCGGTGTCAGGAAAAATTTATGCGTATTTATTTATCATTAATTTTACTCTTAAAACCTTTGATCCAATTCGCGTTGTACCAAAAAAAAAGACT